>JAJIBD010015350.1:0-25157 GCA_021461705.1 Cryptotis parvus | reverse complement strand
AAAAAACAAATAAAAAAGAAGCAATAAAGTATTATAAAGCAGTAAAATTAAAACAACTAAATTTTGTATGTATATAAATATATATTTTTATTTTTTGGGGGGGTCACATGCGGCAATGCTCAGGGGTCACTCCCTGGCTCTTCACTCAGGAATTACTCCTGGCAGAGCTCAGGGGACCATATGGGATGCTGGGGATCGAACCTGGGTCAGCCGCGGGCAAGGCAAATGCCCTACCCTCTGGACTATCATTCCGGCCCCTACATATATGTTTTAATATACATATATAATGCAGTTAAAAATCTCATTCCACCTACCCACTTTCTCCCCAAGTTAAACTATAAAATCTGCTAGATATGAACCTTTAGAAAGTAAAGTAAAGATGAAAGGTTCTGAAATTCCAGAATAAAATAAACACTTCAGGCCCTGAGCTCTGGGAGTCTCTGGAAACTGCACTATCACGTTCTCACACAGTGCTAACTTCCAGCAGGCTCTCCAGCCTGGCTCCAGAATTCTTGCCTCTGTTTTATGGTTTGACTTCTGTGTTTTTTTTTTTGTCTTTTTTGGGATTTCACCCAGCAGTGCTCAGGTGTTACTCTCAGAAATTACTCTTGGCAGTGCTTGGGGACCATATGGGATGCCAGGGATTGAACCCGGGTTGACCACGTGCAAGGCAAATGTCCTCGCTGTGCTATCGCCTCCAGCACCTCAACTTGATTCCAAGGGAGCCCATAGATGGATGAAACCATCTAAAGTATTGCAGAAAGCAACACTTGGCCCTGATAGCCAAATGGGAGAGAGAGAGAGAGAGAGAGAGAGAGAGAGAGAGAGAGAGAGAGAGAGAGAGAGAGAGAGAGAGAGAGAGAGAGAGAGAGAGAGAGAGAGAGAGAGAGAGAGAGAGAGAGAGAGAGAGAGAGAGAGAGAGAGAGAGAGAGGTTTTCAGAGAGCCAGGAGGGGAATTATCCAAACAGGGAGCATGAAACGTTCCTTACCATTCCTTTCCAGAGTGTAAACAGTAAGCAAGAGTAAGCCCAAACCACAGAAGCAGCACAACTCACCAAGAGACAACAGAGTTTCCGAGGCCACATTTCGGTTTCTTCAGTATCAGATTGACACAGAGTCACCAGCATTTTAATGCTTTCCGTAGCCTATAGGGAGGGAATATAGAAAACAGTTCTCTGACATTTCTGTCTGGGTCCCATGAGACAGATGACTGGCACTTTGGGTTATGCTTTTGGTGGGAGCACACCTGGCAGTGCTCAGGGATCACTTCAGGTGGGCTTGTGGGAGCACATGCAGTGCTGGTGCTCAACCCCGGATCTGCTGCACGCCAGGCAAGCACTCTACCCGCCGCACTATCACTCTGCCCCAGACTAAACCTTGGCTACTGAGAGGCCAGCGGGTGTTGGAGGACAGGTTTAGCTATTCTGGGAGTTTTGTTGTTTTGCCCACTCCCAGCTTAATCTATTTAAGTCAAGGTTCATTCTAATGAGATCTCTCTTCTATGTAAACACTACTAGAGGGTGTGGCAGTTACAGAAGTCACCTTGATTGAATAACTTCTGACTTATACATCTACTAAGACTTCTATGTTTTCTAGATTGGGCACAGCTCCTCTTTATACCCACTGCTCCCAGCGTGGGACAGTTAGAATTTACCAGGAGACTACCACCCTGGCTATGTTGAGACTATAGGAAGATTATAGGAAGGATCATACTAGTTTGCTCTAAGCAGGCGAGTGTGTGACCCTTTCAGTACACGAGAACAAGATACTCAGAATCACCCTGGTGCAGATTAGTAATAAGAAGGACCTTGTGGGTACCATCTAGATTACATGAAGCTCAAGAAATTAAGATGCATTACTTTATATCAGCCCTCTCTCTCTCTCCAGTGTTATACATAAGAGATAATCTCAGGATTAGTCCTTGGCATAACCTTTGTTTATACCTGCAATAGGGTGTGGCACTACACTCTGTTTAGAGTTCTTTGTTGACACAACCCTCCCTGGATTACTTTGATGTATATAAGGGGACTGACTTGAGGCCCCTTTGGCCTTTTAGCTTTTGGCTTTTTGGCTCCTGTGGCTTTTGGCTCCTCGGCCTTTTGCTTTTGGCTTTTTGCTCTTTGGCCTTTTGCTCCTTCTTCTGGGTAGGACTCATCTTGGGTGAGATCCTCTCTCCCTTTGGTGGGAGACTTAGGCTCTTTTGTATGGTCTAAGTTCGGACCAGAGCTAGAGTTTGTTCATTATATTGGAGTGCTGTGGAAGAGCTTTTGTGCTATTAAAAGCCTTTTTTGGAACTGCACCAGACTCGTGAGTTTTCATCTGTTCTCCCGGCATCCTCGGAGGTAGAAAGAACTTCTGTCCCAACACTGTCGGGGACCCCAGCGGCGTTCCCTGACAAGCAGGAACCCCCCAGGCTTCTGTTCCTTTCTTTTTCTTTCTAAGATCACCTTCTGACAACCTGTAAGGACAGTGTTCTCCCTGCCTTGGGGAGGGAGCTGGGGATTTGTGACCAGGCACAATCTTTTTTTTCTTTTGGGTCACACCCAGCAATGCTCAGGGATTACTCCTGGCTCTGCACTCAGGGATTACTCTCCTGGCAGTGCTCGGGGACCTTATGGGATGCCAAGGATCGAACCCGGGTCAGCAGCGTGCAAGGCAAGCGCCCTCCCGCTGTGCTTTTGCTCCGACCCTGACAATTTCAAAGTGGGAAAATGACTTCATTTGGCCCTGATATTTTATCTCTACAAAACAAAACAAGAGTCATCATATTGCCTCTTGGAGGATAACACAGGCTTTTCTTTTTTTTTTTTCTTTTTTTGCTTTCTTTGGGTCACATGACCTGGTAATGCTCAGGGGTTACTCTGGCTCTTAGCTCAGGTATTACTCCTGGCAGTGCTTGGGGACCATAAGGTATCTGGGGATAGAACCCGGAGTCGGCTGCATGCAAGGCAAACGCCCTACCCACTGTGCAATAGGCCCCCAGGCTTTACCAATATGGATCCTGAGGCGAACTTTTTTTTTTTTTGGTGGGCTACAGAAAAACAATGGTTTTCTAAAATTTATTTCTTTATTGTCTTTTTTGGGTCACACCCACCGATGCTTAGGCATTATTCCTGTCTCTGCACTCAGGAATTACCTCCTGGTGGTGCTTGGGGGGACCATATGGGATGCTGGGGATCGAATCCATATTGGCTACATGCAAGGCAAACATCCAACTCGCTGTACTAACACTCTGGCCTGGTTTTCTGAAGTTTACGACAGGAACAAAAGAAAGAAACTCGAGCTACTCTTCAAAGATTAAAAAGGAACCCCCCCCCCACACACACACACACTCCCAACTAATACGCAAGGGAGAGGGAAAACTCAGCCCAGACAGGAGTCCCGGTGTGGAAGGGCCCTGTGCCAGGCTTTCTCCGAGCTGAGGGTTAGTGGCAGGGGTGTAGCAGAGCCCTGAGACTGGGCTTTACCTCCAAGCTTTTCAAGGCCAGACAAGCTGCCTTCTGGAGCTGCAGGTTTGTTTTTGTTAGTGCTTCACAGTAATAGAGCAAGGCCTGAAAGGAAAAGAGGACATGGGGAAACATTAGCATTTGTCTGTGGTTTGAGAGGTGTGTGTGTGTGTGTGTGTGTGTGTGTGTGTGTGTGTGTGTAATATATACATCACATATAACATGTAAATACTATATATCATATTTTTATTTCCTGAGATAAATGACAGCATAAAACCAAAACATTGGGAAGTCTAGTTAGAGAAAAAATTTCATTAAAACTCCATGTTTTAGGTCCAAAGTGATAGCACAGTGGGTATGGCATTTGCTTTGCAGGCAGCTGACCAAGGGCCGACCTGGGTTTGATTCCCAGCATCCCATATGGTCCCCCAAGCACCACTAGGAGTAATTCCTGAGTGTAGAGCCAGGAGTAACCCCTGAGCATCACTGGGTGTGAATTCAACCCCCAAAAAACAAAACAAAATAGAAAGGCTCTATTTAAGAGAGAAGCAATACATGTTGCTAACATATACATTGGAAAACACAGAATATTTTCTAAGTTTTTTCTGAGCTTACTGGCACCTAATTAGAACATATCTTTGTAGTTTTAATTGGAGGAAGCACATAAATATCAAGCAGAAAAAAAATAAAATAAGTTGGCAAAATCAGATGGGCTGGACATGTAATGCGATTTGGAGACAACCGCTGGACTAGAGCCGTTACCGACTGGATCCCACGGGATGTCAAAAGATCACGTGGCCGCCCACCTACAAGATGGTCAGACTTCCTTGTTAAGACCCTGAAGGAAAGGTTTGAGGCTCTTCATATTCCTGAATCAACCAGATGCCATTGGGCTACATTGGCACGTGATAGGGCCCAATGGAAATGTTACTGGCGCCCGCTTGAGCAAATCGATGAATAACGGGATTCAAGTGATCAAGTGAAGTGATCAAGTTGGCAAAAGATGGTCAGTAAATGGTAGGGGTTAAACAAGTTCCGCTTGGTGCCTGTGATCTCACGCCTCACCTTTTCCCTGAAATGCTTGTTTCTGGAAGCCGCTGCCAAGTGGAGCATCACGGCCTCACACACTTCGCTGTTGTCCCCCGTCAACAGCAGGGCCAGAGTCCGGAGCACTTCCTGCGGGGCTGGGAGGCTGCTGGGAGCCAGGTCACTCATGGCCTGCAGAAGTTTCTCATCTCTTAGCGATTGCAGAGTTTGCACCATGGAAACTAGAGTGAGAAAAACAGAAAGAGGTCACCTTCTAGCAGTAAAGTCACACACACATTGAACATATAAGTGAGGGCCAGAGAGATAGTACAATGGGTAGGGCTCTTGCCTTGCTGGTTTTGATCCTCAGTACCCTATATAGTGCCCTAAGCCCTGCCAGGAGTGATCCCTGAGCAAAGAGCTAGGAGTAAGCCCCGAGCACTGCTAATGTGGCCCCAAAGTGAACAAAAAGCAAACAAAAAAATTGAGACTCAAGTATCTCAAATAAAGCTAATAGTCATTGTAAATAATTAATACATGAGTGGTTGGAGTGATAGCACAGTGGGTAGGGCATTTGCCTTGCACGCGGCTGACCTAAGTTCAATTCCCGGCATCTCATATGGTACCCCAAACACCTCCAGGAGTAATTCCTGAGTGCAGAGCCAGGAATAACTCCTGAGCATTGCTGGGTGTGACCCCCAAAAAAAAATAATACATGTTCTCTGATATCCAGTTAAAATGATAAATTGGAATGTAAGATTCATAATAGTAATCACAATTAAAATTTTTATCTTCATTTCTTAGTTATTATTATTATTATTATTATTATTATTATTATTGTGATGGGAATGAACTCAGAGCTTCCCATATACAAGGTCTGAGCCCTATCACTGGAATACATTTCTGTCTCGAAAATTCTTTCTCAGGACTGGAGTGATAGAACAGTGTGTACGGCACTTGCCTTGCACTGGGCTGACCTGGGGCTGATCCCTAGAATCCCTGAGCTCCTGAGCACTATTAGAAATAATTTCTGAGTACAGTCAGGAGGCGCTTCTCTTTCTCCTGCTGCTGCTCTGTGCTAGCCCTGGTTCAAGGGACAAGACGTGCCCCAGGGCTTCAGGCTGGGGTGGTGCTGGGGTAGGTTTTCTTCCTCATGCTAACCACCTCTGGACGTGCTGGGGCAGGGATTTATGTTCTGGGAAGAGTAGTGCTAAGCCTGGGTTAGGTCAGACAAATTGCAGTCGCCTGGTGCTGCGCCAAACTGTCTCTCTGCCCCTAGAGCACACGCCTCACTCCCGCCCTTTCTGCAGGCACGTTCAGGCCTGGCAGGATTTACAGAAAGCCAAAGCTGCCTCTTCACAAGCAGGCGGGTTTCCAGTCATTGTTGATGCTCTTTATTACTTAATTAGTTACTTATTTTGGGGTCATACCTCTGCCCCAACCCCCGGCCCCAGCTATGCTTAGGGTTCATTTCTGGTTCTGTGCTCAAGGATCACTCCTGGTGGGACTTTGGGGGGAAGGGGCAAATGTGCCAGGGATCAAACCACCTGGATTGGATATGTGCGAGACTAATGCCTATGGGTTGTAGAGCCTCCAGCCTGCTGATGTTTGCTTGTTTATTTGTTGGGACACACCTGGCGTGCCTGGGTTTACTCCCAAGTTCACTGCTGTTTTTTTAATTTTTTTGGCAGGTTGGTGGTGGTGGGGGCATCCAGCAGTGCTCAAGATTTTCTCCTGGCTCTGAGGTCAGGGATCAGTCCTGGAGGTGCTTAGAAATTAAACAGGATTTGGCTCATCGCAAAGATAGTGCCTAAACCCCTAGACTATCTCTGGTCTAGGTTAAATACTGTTAAATAAGTCAGTGAAAAGATTAAGTCTCTGCCTTGCTCTTGACTTGGCGGGGGAAAGAGATGGTCACCATCAAAAGACTGATAAGAAAAAAAGACATGTGATAGTTCCAAATCAAATCACTGTGGACAGGAAGACACAGCCCACCTTGCTTGGCCAGCTGGTTCAGGTAACTCTCCAGGTCGCTCACACCGTGGCTGGTGAAGTAGCTGTAATACTGGAAAACAGTGATAACTTCCGAGCACAGGCTGGAGGAAAGGAGAGGCTCTGCCCGGTCCAGGATCTGGGCCACCAGAGTTCGAAACACTGGGAGAGGGAGACAGAGCAGCTTTGAAGAAATGACAATTCATTCATTCATTGGCCATTGATTCATTCATTCAATCGTCTTTTTTTTTTTTTTTTTGGCTTTTTGGGTCACACCCAGCAATGCTCAGGGATTACTCTTGGCTCTGCACTCAGGATTACTCCTGGTGATGCTCAGGGGACCATATGGGTTGCCAGAGATTGAAGCTGGGTCAGCTACATGCAAGGCAAGCACTCTACCTGCTGTAATATTGCTCTGGTCTTTGTCTTTTAATTGTGGTATATAATTGAATCAGCAGAACCTGGCAAGCTACCTGTGGTGTATTTGATATGCCAAAAACAGTAATAATAATGGACCTCATTTCCAACAAATGGAGACGTTACTGGTGTCCGCTTGAGCAAATCGATGAACAACGGGAAGATAAATGACAAGTGATAAGTGATATGGTTGAATGAAGTTTGTCCAGGGTGTTCTATATCTTCTGTACAGCCCAATGATTCTTACATGCCCATGACACCCAGACCCTTGCACTTGCCATTTGGATCAAGATACAGAATTGGGCTAGAATCACCCCAAGTTTTCTTTTTGTGGGGATCTGGGCCACACTTTTGCAGTGCTCAGGGTCTACCTCTCGCTCAGGAGTGACCCATTGTGGTACTCAGGGGACCGTCTCTGGTGCTAAGGACTGAACCAGGGTCAGCCATGTGCAGGCAAGTGTTGTCTGCCCTGTACAAGCTCTTGGACTCTAGGTACTGCAAACACATTTCACTGGATAGATTCAGGACTGGGGTTGCTGGATTCAGGGGCAGAAACATATTTAGCTTCTGGAGGAACTGCCAAACTGTGATTCAAAGGTGCCGATACTACTGAACATGTCCATGATGGTGACATGTGAATGAATAAACAACTAAATAGCAATACAGGAATGCCATGCATTTAGCTCTCACTGCTACTGCTCCCAAGGAAGACAGGCTAATGTCCCGCTTAGAGCTAATGGTTTCCTCTGGAGAGCAGCCTCTCTCCTATGAATCAGCTCCTGGGCACGTGGCACGCTCCAACTCCCCTACAGAAGGACAGGAATATTTCCCTCCTCACGGCACGTCGTACCTGGGTCTGCAAGTCCTGGGTATTCCCTGTTGACAGTCCTGGCGAAGCTGGCTTCCAGCTGCCTGATCACTCTGTCTGCTGAGCTATGGTAGACTCCAATAGGGCTACAGCACTTGGTCCAGAAGGCCAGCAATGACAGTTTTTTGTGAAATTCTGGGATAGCTGGAAAAAAAGAAGATAAGCTGTTATTTTTAATTATTTAATTATTTATTTATTTTTTGCTTTTTAGGGTCACACCTGGCAATGCTCAGGGGTTACTCCTGGAGTAACCTGGGTAATTCTGCACTCAGGAATTATTCCTGGTGGTGCTCAGGGGACCTTATGGGATGCCGGGATCAAACCCCTGGTCTGCCGTGTGCAAGTCAAACGCCCTACCTGCTGGACTATCGCTCCGGCCCCACAAGCTGTTAACTGTGATATGAATGGAGCCATTGGAGAAGGACCTGGGTGGGAGGGCATCAGTGGAGGATTTTTATTTTTAAATACTGTCTGCCTGTCTATCTATCTATCGTCCCATCTATCTATTCTCCTTCTCTCCCTCCTTCTCTCCCTCCCTCCCTTCCTCCCTCCCTCCCTCCTTCCCTTCCTTCCTTCTTCCCTTCAGCAGGGTTTGGGGTTACTTTAGCTCCATGTTGACAGGGCTTTGCTCCTGGAAGTACTTGGGGACTATATGTTGATGGGATAAACTGAGGTTCCTGCAGGCAAAGCACAAGCCCAAATCCATGAAACTTTCTCCCTAGCAGAAAACACAGTATTTTGAATCAGCCTAGGTTCCTCTATGACTCGGTAGATGGTCTAAAGGGCAAAGAAGTTCTGATGAGAAACTCCTCTGGTCGGGAAGGGAAAACAGCATCTCAAGCCCAGCTGACGGCTTTGGATGACAGAAAAACACAGCACAGAAAATGTTTCTTGGGAAGGGCTCCAACCAGTGTACCTTCTACAGCTGGACAGCAAACAAAACAAACGGGATTAGAGTCAAACCTAGGAGTTTTTGCTGAGGAATCAATAAGGGAGTCTAATAGTTGTGATGCCAGAGGGTGCATGTGTGCGCATGCATGCATGTGTGTGCGTGCTATCCCTGCCCAGAATACTGAAACTGATGTGACTGAAGAAACAGGAGTACACTGTGCATGCTGAGGAACTTAGTCTAGGACTGACAGCAAGAGACTGTCTGAACTCTGGTGCCTGACTGTCGTGAGGAAAGACTGTGTGTCTGTTAGATGATGCCACAGGCTGGAGCGTGACGGGAAGCGAGCAGAGGCAGGACAAGGGTGCTCGGGAAGATGGGGCCCTGGCAGGGGTGCACCTTCAATGACAGAACTGATGTTCCCGATGTGCTCATCGCTGATGGCTGCGAAGTTTCTCCATCACTTGGATCTCCCCGAAAGCTTCTCTAGGAGATTTCTTGCCACAAAGGGGGGTTTTGCTCGAGAAAAACGATTTGCTGAAAAAAAAACAAACCAAAATTATTGCCTTAGATTGTCGGCATCAAGAGAACCTCCCTTCCCGTCTCATCCACCCTGAAAGTGATGCTATGCTGTATTTTTTTTTTTTTTTTTTGCTTTTTGGGTCACACTTGGCGATACTCAGGGGTTACTCTTCGTTCTGCACTCAGGAATTACTCCTGGTGGTATTTGGGGAACCATATAGGATGCTGGGACCGAACCTGGGTCAGCTGTGTGTTAGGCAAATGCCCTACCCACTGTACTATCTCTCCAGGCCCCTGTAGTGGTTTTATTCTATTTGCTTAAAGGTCTTTCTATGGGTTAGGCAGGAAACATCCTACTGGCTGTACTATCTCTCTAGCCTCATTAAAAAAACTTTTTTGTTTGTTTTCTGCCACACCTGGCAGTGCTCAGGGCTTCCTTCTGGCTCTGCACTTAGGAATCACTCTTGGAGGCGACTGGGGAGACCATATGGGATTCTGGGAGGGACCTGGGTTGGCTGAGGGCATGGCAAGTGCCCTACCTACTATACTATCACGCCAATCTCATTTTTTTTTTTAATTTTTTTGCTTTGGAGTGGGGGCATATGAGGATAGAGCCTGGGCACTCACTTGGAAGGAAAGCACCCTGCCCACTGTCCTATCTCTGGAATATTCTTAAATGAGTCCTTTATTTTCCCAGCTGGGTGTGACTTCCTTCACTTACCTCCTCTACCTTTATTTCTACCTTCATTTATTTATTTTAAAATTTTACTTTTATATATATTTTCTTTTACTTTTCTTTCCCTTTTTTGGGTCACAGATGTTACTTCTGGCTCTGCACTCAAGAATTACTCCTGACAGTACTCGGGGCTCCATATGGAATACAAGGAATTAAACCTAGGTTGGCCACATGCAAGGCGAATGCCTACCTGCTGTCCTACTGCTCTGGTCCTACCCCTTAGACCTTTAAAAATAAGTGCTTGCTTTACTTCTTTCGTGCTCTTCTTCAAGTGCTTTTTTGTGAGACACAGAATCAGGGTTCGGGGGAATGACTGTGCATGATCCGGCTGCCTCATGCTTTATCACTAACTCTCTGCCCTGCTCCTTGAACACATCGATCTCAAGTATGAGAGCATGAGAACCTGGGACCGGAGACCCCCGCTGCCCCCTGACACCCTGGGCCAGGACTTGAGGTGGAAAATCCAGGGCTGAGAGAAGACAGGCTTGGTCCAGGAGAGAGTACCTGATTCGGCTCAGACACAGCCATCGCTGTTTGCCTTTCCTGATTCCCATTTCCCAGGCAGAGCAGGAAGGAAAGGAGCCTAAACAAGGCTCGAGTGGAGCTGGCTGGGCCTACCTGGACGAGCCGCGTGCAGTACTGCAGGTGTCTGACGATGGTGAGGTCTAGGCTCTCATTCCCTGAGGTCAGAGGCAGGGGGCTTCCTGCCACGCTCGTGCCCACACCCGTGTCCTCAGTCAGCGCTTCGCTGAGGTGGCCCCGGGCTTCTGGGTGAACCGACCTGTAGCTGTGGAAGCAGGGAAAGAGCCACACGTGAGCTGTTTCCTCCTGTGTGGAAAGAAGGTCTACAGCCCCCGAGCCTCATGGGCACCCACCGCATCCTGTGAGCTCAGAGCTCTGAGTGCCCAACCTGAACCACCAAGGTCTGAGGGCTAAGAGACGAGTCAGTAGTCCACACAGACATTGCTCTGCATAGGATGGAGAGGCGGAACCTAAACATTAACTCCATTAATGTATTTCCTTCCTTCCTTCCTTCCTTCCTTCCTTCCTTCCTTCCTTCCTTCCTTCCTTCCTTCCTTCCTTCCTTCCTTCCTTCCTTCCTTCCTTCCTTCCTTCCTTCCTTCCTTCCTTCCTTCCTTCCTTCCTTCCCTTCCTTCCTTCCTTCCTTCCTTCCTTCCTTCCTTCCTTCCTTCCTTCCTTCCTTCCTTCCTTCCTTCCTTCCTTCCTTCCTTCCTTCCCTCCCTTTCCCTCCTCCCTCCCTCCCTCCCTCCCTCCTCCCTCCCTCCCCCTCCCTCCCTCCCTCCCTCCCTCCCTCCCTCCCTCCTCCCTCCCTCCCTCCTCCTCCCTCCCTCCCTCCCTCCCTCCCTCCCTCCCTCCCTCCCTCCCTCCCTCCCTCCCTCCCTCCCTCCCTCCCTTCCTTCCTTCCTTCCTTCCTTCCTTCCTTCCTTCCTTCCTTCCTTCCTTCCTTCCTTCCTTCCTTCCTTCCTTCCTCCCTCCAAAGGGACACATACCGGAAGTGCTCAGAGACTGTCCCTGGCTCTGTGCTCAGAAGTGACCCCACAGTCATGTTTGGGGACTAGTGTGGTACCAGGGACTGAATTAGGGTCAGCTGCATGGATGCAATAAGTGCCTTATCCCATGCACATTTCTCTGGCACACACTGTGCATATGGTCTCGTCTAAATTACCAAAAGGACCTACTTTCTGGTTCTAAAACCACAGAGTAGGGCCTAAGAGAGAATACAGCAAATGTGCATATGGTCAGCCCCACTTCAATCCCTGGCACTGGGTCTGGTTCCCTGAGCCCCTCTAGGAGTGATCCTGGAGCACAGAGCCAGGAGTAAGCCAGTGTACTACTGGCTTTGGCTATCAAACAAAACAAAACAACTCAGACAAACAAAAGCCATGCTGAGGTTATTATAAAAGAAGCAAGAAGAAAATACAATATTCTTCCCTGCCCTCCCTCCTCACTGCCTGTCCCTGCCTCCACTCTCCAAGGCCACATTCCCCATGTGCAGAGCCTGAGACCCAGGTGCAGTGACCACTTATGAGTCATCCTTCCTCACATTCCAGGGGAAAAACCTGCCCTGGGGGCTGAAATATGACTTTGCTTAACTTCAAGTGTTGCAAAACCCCTCTAGGCTGAAGGGGACCAAGCTAGTAAGGTGGGGAAAGCAAAACTCTGCAAAAGGAACTGGTTAGAAAGAAGAGGCAAAGGAAGGATAGTACAGCAAGGGGCCGGAGCCATAGTCCAGCAGGTAGGGCATTTGCCTTGCACGTGGCCGACTCGGGTTCGATCCCTGGCATCCCATATGGTCCCCTGAGCACTGCCAGGAGTAATTCCTGAGTATAGAGTACTCAGGTTATTCCAGGAGTAACCCCTGAGCATTGCCGGGTGTGACCCAAAAAAGAAAAAAAAGAAAGTACAGCAGGGAAGCTGTTTGTTTTGCATGCATGATGCCCAGTATCCCATATGGTTCACTGAGCCCAAAAGGAGTATGCCCAAACCAAACCAAACCAAACCAAACCAAACCAAACCAAACCAAACCAAACCAAACCAAACCAAACCAAACCAAACCAAAAAAGCATAAGCAAAAGACTACAAAAAAAAAGTGAAGGAAGAGGCCATACTATGGAAAATCAGGTTCTATATGATCATCCAATATGACTTCTTCCAGAAACAGCCTATGTAGTTAATTAGGAATCAGCTGCATTGCAGACACCAACCCCCAAACGTTTTCTGTGTACACATGTAAATGTTTGCACATGCTCATGCCAAAACCTGCCCTTCAGGTCTGAGAGATATACAGGAATAAGGCTCTTGCCTTTTATGCAGTCATCCTGTTGTGGTTCAATCCCGACCCCACATGGAGTCCCCCAAGCACTGCAAGGAGTGATCCCTGATCACAGCTGGGTGTGGGCACAACTACCTGCCCCATCAAAGCAACAGCTCATTTCCCCTTTAAATAACAACACAGAGGTAAACCCTATTTAAAGGTTGTCACCAGTGGCGATTGGAGCCATAGTAAGTTGGTAGGGCATTTGCCATGCAAACAGCTGACCTGTGTCACTATGGCATTCAATATGGTCCCTAGAACACCCCCAGGAATGATCCCTGAGTGCAGAGCCATGAGTAACCCTTGCATCATCAGGTGTGGCCCATAAGCAAACAAACAAAAAAGGGGGGTCAGAGCGGGTAGGGCGTTTGCCTTGCACATGACCAACCCAGGTTCCATTCCTGGCATCCCATATGGTCCCTGAGCACCGCCAGGAGTGATTCCTGAGTGTAAAACCAGGAATGACCCCTGAGTATCTCCAGGTGCGACTCAAAAAACCAAAACAAACAAATGAACAAACAAAACCAAAACAACCAACTGTGAATGAACCAACTGACAGTTCAAGCCCAGAAGTTTTTTTTTTTTTAATCAAACCAAAATTTATTGTCACATTAATATTTGGTTAGGAAATTATAAAATAAATTTACATTTGTTTAGGGAATTTTTTAGATAAATAGTACCTTAGAATTTATACTTTTGAAGAAACCATTGCTTGGTTCTGGTTGCTTGGTTTTACCACATTTTACGTTTTAAACCTTTTTTTTCTTTTCCCAAATTTTATTACACCATTTTAGACATACAATTGCAAGATGCTCATGTAGAGTTTTGGTTCTACAGTGTTCCAACACCCACCCCTTCACCCCTAACCCATCTCCTATCACCAATGTCCCCACCTCCCTCCCCCTCCCACACTTCAACTACTTGGCGGGTTCTGTATGTCTTTTCTCTCCTCTCTATCTCTCCCTCCCGCCAAACTTTCCTTCACATCGTAGAATGCAGTACATTAAAGGACATAACTGTTTCACTAGTTTGATGGACCGCGCAGCCGCAAATGGTCGCACGACTTAGGGGCCTCATGGTCAGCATCTGGACAGTGAAGGTGGCGGCTAGTGTGGTGGGCGAGTCTCATCCAGCTGCTTCCGGGACCCCCAGAGGTGATGGGCCCACTCCCAAAACCCATCTGTCCTCCTGGGAGCCCCATGGTCAGCTGAGCCTGGGGAGAGTGGAGTTCCAGCTTCCCCAGCTGCGTTTGAGACTGCATGCTATGGCTGGTCGCCCCAGGGCAGCTCCTGGGTGGGGCCACCAGGCTGGACAAAATGGAGGGGGAAGGGCCGACCCCTGACTCCATCTGACGAATTCCCAGTGATTCCCGCTTCTGGGAGCTGCCTACCTAAGCCCAGAGGTTTTTTGTTTTGTTTTGTTTGTTTTTACTTTTTGGGTGCTGATGATGCTTAGGGATTACACTACCTGGTGATGCTCAGGAATTACTTCTGGTGGTGCTGAGGGACCATATGAGATGCCAGGGATCAAACCCGGTCGCCCATGTGCAAAGCAAACACCCTTCCCTCTGTACTATCACTCTGGTCCCGCAAGCCCAGAGTTTTATCTTGCTGGGGGTGGGCACCAGGTGCTATCTAGAAAGTACTCCCTGCAACAGGCGAAATATAAGCAGACATGAACTTCATACTCACCTGCTTTTCTCTGTCTCTGTGTCTGAGAACACGGAGTCAGCACCTCCTCCTACGTGACAGACCTCCTCGCCATCCTCTTCCTCCTCATCAAAATCTGAGGTGTTCAGGAAATCAAAGCTTTCTAAAGCACTTTCCACCGTGAGACTTAGGCTGGAAGACCTGCTGTGACCTCCTGCTGGCTTGCACTGCGAAAGGAGAGCATGGATACATTCGGAAGGGGACACAGGCTGCGTGACACCAGCATGGACATATTCAGAAGGGGACCATAGGGCGCGTGACACTAGTTGCAACACTGGACATTGGATTTTTTTTCTCAAGCTTTTATTTTGTGTTGGTTGAAAACAGTCAGTAAAAAATATTCATGTTAAAAATATATATATATATACAAGTGTGGAACATAACAACACAATAGCTGAGGTTTGTTGCAAAATAATCCAGAGGAAAGTAAGCAGGTAGCAACTAGACAAAGCGAGATGTGGCCATGAGCTGGGGAAATGTGACTGGGGTCCAATGTGAGAAGCTCTACGCTTCTATTGGAAAAATACTTTTTGGGGGATCACCTGATGATGCTCAGGGGGCTATGTTGCCAGGACCAAGCCTGGGCTTCCTGCATGCAAAGCATGTGCTCTCAGCCCACTGAGTTATTTTCTCTGGACTGTCTGAAATTGTTCAATTTTTGTTTGTTTGGGGGTTTTGTTTTAGCTATGTCCAGCAGAATCCAAGACACCATATACAGTGCCAGGGACTGAACCAGGGTTGGCCACATGCAAGGCAAAGGACTTAACCCTGTACTTTCTTCTTCAGCCAAGAAATTTTAATTTTTTTTCACTTTTTTGGTCACACTGGGCAATGCTCAGGGGTTATTCCTGCCTCTAACACTCAGGAATTATTCCTAGCAGTGCTCGGGGAGACCACTGAACCTGGGTCGGCCATGTACTAGGCAAACACCCTACCCACTGTACTATTTCTCAGGCCCCTGACATTGTTTACAAACATAGAATATTTACAACTGGAGAGTCTGGGGAAACACAGTGGCTATATCCCAGGGTGTCTCTCCAAACACAGCATCACTAAGCAGTGAAATTCCGAGCCACTGAGTCAAATTCCATTCCCAGTGGGGGCACCTTCAATGTCCCAAGATAGGAGGTAGCTTCTCAATGACAACTGTTCCATACTGCTAATAAATCCCAGGAAGACAGAAGGGCTTCACATTTACACTTGCTAACTAAAGGGCCTTCTCCCTGAGGTTCACAGTCACAGTGTGTAAATCTGCTCAAAGCGTGGAGTGGGGTTGGGAGAGGAGAAACGTCATAAACGGTCATGGCAGGACAAGAAGCAGCTCTGATTCCTCTAGAGTCTGGCTTTAGGCAGAAAATTCTCTTATCGGCCCTTGCTGTGATGCAAGCCAACCAATCTCGGGCCCAGAGAGGCCTGGAGAGTTCTAGGTGGCCAGACATAAACAGAAACATTGCATCGAGAAAAATGCCAGTTGCTACAGGCACAGAGAAGAGGGAAGGACTGACAAATGTTTTAAAGGATGCTGGGTGAGTGGGTGGGGAGCAAGTCCCCCAAACAAGAAGACGAAAAGTCCTCCTCTTGGGGACATGTCACTCCTTGTTCTGAACCCAAGGCAGGAAGGGCCTTGCCGGATCTGTCTTGGACCCTCAAGATGTTACAACAGCATACGGAAACCGTCTCTTTGGCCTTTTAAGTCAGAGCTGTTCCGTCTTGTCTTAAATCAGCTGATCATCATTCAGCAGCGCCATAGAGTTTCTGATCCTCAAGATGGTTAGTATCCTAGGTATGCGAAGGAGGGGGAAGAGAGAGAAAGCTTTTGTCCCAGCTGATGCTGTAAAATCTGACTGGATACAGAGCCCCTGCCCCCAGGAGATTCTGACATCACTGTCAGTTTCAGGAGACCGGAGAAGCTGGGCCAGACTCAGCCCTGAGATCGTCCTGCAAAGCTTGGCTGGATGTGGTTTAAACAGGGATCCGGGCATCAAAGGGAGCAGAGAGAGATTCCAGTAGCCGAATGGGTTTGGAACCAAGATCAAACTAACACTGCTGAGGAATCTACAGCCATTTGGTTGTGGTAAGCTAAGACTAGGAGATGACTTGCTTACTGCTTTGTGGGGCAATGCACTACAGCCCCTTTGAGCTTGGACACAGAAGTCACCATATTCAGTGACTTTAAGAGGAGATCAGGAGGGGGCCGGAGCGATAGCCCAGTGGGTAGGGCGTTTGCCTTGCATGCGGCTGGCCCATGCTGGCCCGGGTTTGATCCCGGCATCCCATATGGTCCCCGAGCACCGCCAGGAGTAATTCCTGAGAGTAGAGCCAGGAGAAACCCCTGAGCATTGCTGGGTGTGACCCAAAAAAAAAGCAAAAAAAAAAAAAAGAAAAATAGGAGATCAGGGGCCAGAGCAATCGTCCAGCATTTGCCTTGCAAGTGGCTGACCCTGGTTCCATCCCCGGCATCCCATATGGTCCCCAGAACACTTCCAGGAGTAATTCCTGAGTGTAGAGTCAGGAGTAACCCCTGAGCATCGCCAGGTGTGACCCAAAAAAGGCCAAAAAAATGGGGGGTTGGTTTAAAGCACTATGTCTTAGTGCTTTAAACCTGATACTTCTTGCCCATGAAGCAAAACTGATCAATGTAGACAAAGAACCTGTTGAAGGAATCAAAGAAAGAAATTCTGGAAAAACCAGCCGAGTGCTCAGGCATGGGCTCTGAGCTCAGAAGACATCAACCTTCTAGAAAAAAACTACAGATCACCCTGCCTTGCTTCTCTGGGGCCAATTTTATGAGCAACTGCTTCTGCCATATGCATTAGAGGGCTGGAGAATCAGGACAGGAAGGAGCACCTGCCCGAGGCCAGGGAAGGATAGGCAGACATGAGTTCGGAGTGTAGTTCCAGAAGCCACTGGGAGGGCCACGGTTTACTTTCTTTTTCCCAGTGGGGTAGAATCCTGGGCTTCATATATAAGCTCGCCCACTGAGTCACCCTCTCTGGGGAGGCCACGTTTTATGACAGTCACGCCAAGGATGGGGTGACTGTGGGATCATGTCTCAGCTTGCCCTGGAACCTTGATTTCAAGTCCATTTTCTAGAACAGGTCTCTGAGGATTTTTGTTTTTTTAAGAAATGTGAGTCCAGTGCGTTTCCACGTGGACACATAAATCAGAATGGGGAGAAAAAAAAGTAGTAGAAGGCCAGGGCGAGTGGCTACGGGGCTGGAGCACATGTTTGGCAAGAGGGAGCCCTGGGTTTGATCCCCAGCACCACAGGGTTCCCAGAGCACCACAGGCAATAGCCTCTGAGCACCACCGAATAGCATTTTCACATGCAGTGTTTCTTGAAACATTTTATCTGTGGGGCTGGAGCAATCGAACAGCTGGTAGGGTGTTTGCCTTGTATGAGGTTGGCCAGGTTTGATCTCCAGTATCTCATATGGTCCCCCAGAACTGCCAGGAGTGATTCCTGAGTGCAGATCCAGGAGTAACCCCTGAGCATTGCTGGGTGTGACCCAAAAAGCCAAAAAAAAAAAAAAAAGGCCCCAAAACATTTCATCTGTGTTCCGAGTGCTGGCAGAGACATTGTGGGGCAGTCATAAGGATGTCCCTGTGAAGACTTCCGCCCGCTCCCTCCTGCTCTCATCTCCACCTTGAGCAGGGCCGGAAAATATCCTGGAGTCTGGGGTTCCCTGGGAGCAGGGAAATACCCTGCAGTGGGGGTTCCTGGAACATCCTGATGGTGATTTGCGGATGATTAGTCTGAGGTTGCAACCTCCTATCTAGAGCCAAGTACATGGAAGCGGGAGCCACGTGGGTTCTCACCTGGGACTGCTGTCCCCCTACTTTCCTGGTACCCCAGGACAACCCTCCCCAGGAACATTCAGCAAGAGATGATGATCCACATGCTGCTGTTTCACCACTGGGGCTGAATGACTGTCTCTGGGCTGGGGCAGTCACGACCTTAGAGCTGTTTAATTGCTCATCCACTTTTGAAGCTGATGAGTTACCAGCAACATAAAGATTCATAGGCACTACTGAGATGAAGAAAAGAAATCAGGGGCGGCGTGATATCACAGTGGGGAGGACGTTTGCCTTGCATGCAACTGACCCGGGTTCGATCCTCGACATCCCATATGGTCCCCTGAGCACCACCAGGAGTAATTCCTGAGTGCAGAACCTGGAATAACCCCTGAGCATCATCAAGTGTGACCCCCCAAAAAATATCAATGTCATTTCAATGATGCTTTGATGGGGCAGGATTAAAAACAGACATTAAGGACCGAGCCATAATACAGCAGGTAGGGAGTTTGCCTTGCATGGTGCTGACCCAGGTTCAATTCCTGGCATTGCATATGGTCTGCTGAGCACCACCAGGGGTGACTCTTGGGTGTAGAGACAAGAATAACCCCTGAGCATCTCTGGGTGTGCCCCCAAACCAAAACATAAAAAGTGCAAAACCCAGAGATTGAGGCTGCCTTGGGAGAATGCTGACCCTTCTCTCCAGACCGAATCCCATTTCCCCAGAAAGGAACTTACTTTGAGGATGTCGTCCAGATGCATGACTTCTTGGTTGAGTTCCTGAAACTCTTTGTACTGCTCCTTATGGGGTTCTAAGGCAAGGAAAAGGCCATTGAAGGCATCCTCCAGGCTCCCATCCAGAAAGGACCGGCAGCCCTCTGGCTCTCCGCTGATGGAGCCATCGAAGAACAGCTTCTCGGGCGGCTGGCACCTCGGCTGAGGTGAGCCGCTTCACCAGCTGCTTTGTGATATTGCCCTCCAAAGTGTCCAGCTCCACCGGCTTCAGCTCCGAGGCCTCGTCAGACTCGTGCAGAAGCACCTCGGTGACCTCCTTCTTGAGAAACAGGTGCTCAGCACCACCTGACGGGGTGCAGGGAGCCTCAGCGCGAGGCCCCTCTTGGTCTTCCTGCACCAGGGCTCTGGGCTCGGGACGTCTTCTGAGGAGTTTCTGGAAGATGCAGAGCTGGTATCGTCCTTCTGGGAGGCCTGACGGGAGAGGGTCAGCTCGGCGGGGGTAATGGTGATCTCTGGATTGGCTGAGCACACGCTGGAGGGGAGTCGGCGGGGGTGGGGGTGAGGGTGCAGGTCCCGTTGGGGAGGTCCCTGAAGTTGAGCGAGAGGGGCACGGGCTCCTCAGTGGCCTTCCCATTCTCAAAGATGTCATCAGGTAGATTAGACTGTGGGGAAAAGCCTCTGGTTATTATTTTTAGTGATTATGATTTACCTTTGAGTCTGTGGTTTACACCACCTCCAGGCAGGCTTCCATGCATACTGTTCCCGTCCCACATTCCCCACCTGAATGGTTGCTCCCTCCACCACCATCATACCAGGGTCCCGTGGAGGGTCCCCTTCTCACCACCTCTCCATCTCTCTACCATGGTAAGGCCAGTTCTACAGATCAGTTCTCAGGTTTTGTAGCCTTTGGTCATTTGTTACCCGGAATTTGGGGGGTTATTTTGTTTTGGGGGCAACACTCAGCAGTACTTGGGTATCACTCCTGATGTGAGGGGCTCTGGGACCATACGGGGTGCTGGATCAACCTGGGTCAGCTGTGAGCCAGGCAAGTGACCTACCTGCTGTACTATTGCTCTAGTCAGTACAAATGATTTGTTAGATGTGAGTCATTCCCCGACAAAATATGAGGCAATGAATAAACTGACTTATGAAACCCAGAACTTCCATAATAGCAGCACTTTTTTTTATTCCGTGTTTGTTGTATGTGTATATGTGTGTGTTGGTTTCCCATAGATTTAAAAAGAATACAAACCCTTGTATATGACTTTCTAAGAGGGAGAAGCACAAACACCAGATGTTCCCACTTATCTGTGGTATGGAGAGGCAAGATAAGGAAATGGAAAGTATCCCTGTAGGCAAGGCCTTGGCCCTGGGTCGAAGAAATGAGAATGCAAAGGAAGGAGAAGCAGGAAAGCAGAGGTATAGAGGCAGACAGGAGGTAACACAAAGCCACAGGTCAGAGGTTTTGAACATTTTGGTGGGAACCATAAAGGTCAATACCATTGTAAACTTTTTTTTTTTTAATTTTGGGATCACACCTGGCGATGCTCAGGGGTTGCTCCTCACTCTGCACTCAGGAATTCCTTCTGATGATGCTTGAGGGACCATATGGGATGTCAGGGATATAAGTTGAGTCAGCAGTGTGCAAGGCAAATGCCCTACTAGTTATACTATCGCTCTGGCCCACCACTGCAATCATGAGACCCAGACTATAATTAAAAAAAAGAGTTTGCTAAGGAGACGGGGTGCAGAAAGGAGGGAACCTTGGGCCATCTGGCGGAGGGGTGCTGACACCGGTCTGGCTTTGGAGCTGGAACACAGAATGCCTGAAACTCTACTTTAGAAGCTAACTAAAATGGAAAACAAGCAAACAAATTGACAACAACCACCAAA
This sequence comes from Cryptotis parvus, assembly GCA_021461705.1. NCBI lineage: Eukaryota > Metazoa > Chordata > Mammalia > Eulipotyphla > Soricidae > Cryptotis > Cryptotis parvus. The sequence continues at coordinate 4,293 of JAJIBD010015350.1, read as the reverse complement.
CTCAGCTCTACTTTCAATGCTGGATCTGGGTGAAAGTTTGTGATACTATTTCAAGGGCTTACATTTTCCAAAACAAAAGACTGGGATTGGGGAAAAAATAACCTGTTAGCTAAGTCCCAGAACCTCACAATCCTTGGCCACCACAGTTATAAATAACACTACCAACTTTCTGTTTTTTGGCCTTTATCTGAAAAGACTTTCTGACATTATGCTTTTTCATGGAAAAAAAAAGATACTCTGTTCTGCTTCAGTTCTTGTAAATTTTTTTAAATATCTCCCAAAAATTCCAAGCCTTGGAACATGTTTTCCACAAATAAGCCAAGGCCAGAAATACACAGGAAAGCATACTTTCTAAGAAAAATAAGGGAAAGAGATTAATAAGTGGATCTTGTGTGTGCCAAGAGGTGAACCCTGAGATCTCAGGGTGTTTAGGAACCCCGAGTTTTCACTCCAGTGACCGCAGGTGGTCACATACCCTCTGGGACATAGAAAGCAGAACTCAGAAGAGAGAGGTCAGAAATCTCCAGGTAACTAAGATCACTCTTTCATGTTGGTAGCACAACACTTACTAAGTCATCTTTTGGGGGTGGGGGTTGTGTGTTTGGGCCACACCCAGTGGTCCAGTTCAGGGTTTATTCCTGGCTCTACACTTAGGGAGTAACCCCCTGGCGGTACCCGGGATTCAAACCAGCATCAGCCACTGGCAAGGAACTTATACTATAAGGCATTTTCACTATAAGGCATTATAGTGAAATGCACTATACACTATAAGGCATGTACCCATACACTATAAGGCATGAACTTTATGGCGGGCCCCTAAGCCATTTGGTGGCGATGGTGGGGGGGGAAGATATGGGCTACTCCTGGCCACACTCAGCTTACTCCTGGCTCTGTATTCAGGGATCACTCTCGGTGGGGCTTAGGGGACCTTACAGGGTCTGGGGACTGAATCCAGGTCTATTGCATGCAAGGTAATTACTCTACCTGCTGTGTTCCAGCCCCTAAATCATCTTTGTACTGTCGTCAGTATAGAGTGCTGACATGTCAAATGTGGGAGAAAAAGTTTCCTAGTTTTTTTGTGATGAACCCCTTCAAAATGGATGCCTTCCCTTAGATTCCGGATTAGTTTTTGTCAGAGAATGGGAAATACCAATCTACTGTCCATCTTCATGAGACCCAAAAGTGATGCCTTTTCATGACTATGCTGGAAATAAGCCTGGATATGAGCAAGGTGAGGGTCAGTGGAAGGAAAGGCTTTGGCCTATCTACTCAGTACTATCCCTGCTAGGTCTGAGGCTGCATACCCCAAAGTGTGCAGTGATGAACCCACACTCCCAGCTGGCCAGAAGGTGCTGCACAGAGGAATAAAAGTGGGATGATGGGATAAGAGCTCTTAGGGACTCCTGAATCAGCCACCCAGTGTTTAGACAGTCAGGCCAGAAGGGGCTCTGGCAATAGCGTCAGGGACAGGTTCCTGCTGACCCTCTGCGTCACATCTGCTTCCCCTTCCCATACATTTGGTGTCTCCAGAGAGAGAAGGCAGGCAGGATGAGGCCTGCAGTGCCATTCCCAGATTCCGGGGGACTCCTTCGGCAGCTCCCAGAATCCCACAGTCCTCTGGGGGCCTTGCCTGATCTCAGCCTCGGAACATGCATCTGCTGGAGGCATTGGCTATGGCCCTGAGTCATCAAGAGGCGTTTTCAGAGTCCTCCCCTGGATCCCTGTGTGCAGCCACGCCAGTGGCAAAACTGGGTTGGTGTGAATTGAGAGGTTCGAGCCAAGTGGGGAGAAGCTGGCACAGGTGCTGAGAGTCTGAGGGACTGTGTCATTAAGTGAGGCTGATACAGGCAAGATCCCCAGGCAGGAGGGAGAGAGAAAGGTCTGGAACTCTGGAGAATGGGGAGGCTTCAGACAGGAGAGGGATGAGCAGATGCTGGAAGGATGGTGTATGCTGTAAGGTGGGAGGGCCGGAATGGGGAGCACAGTTAGAGAGCAGTGGAGGGTCGGGGGATCAGCAGAGAATGGACGGGGGAGGGGAGGGTGGCCTGGGACAACTAGACTGCAGAGATGGGAACCACTGCTCTGAGGATCTTTGTGTTTCTCTGCTTGTTCTTGGAATTATGGTGTCAGACCTCTACCAACTGCTTCCCCAGACATTCTCCGACTGCCCATGGCTCTGGCAGGATGCTGGCAACTGTGGTCGGGCTCCTGATACACCACCCCTGTCTTATTCTCCTGATGGTTGGAAAAAAACTTGGAAACCTGTTACCATGGATATTTCTGCCACCTGGGGAAGAAGCACTGTACCAAGAGCAAGGAACACTGAGAGAAAGGGCAATGGGCTCTCAAAGCAAGCTGCATGCTTCCCCAGAGCCCCTCCCCAGACATGGGACAGCAGCACGCATAGTCATCCAGCAAGCAAGACAGAAGACCCAGCGGGAGGCCTCCATGCAAGGCCTCCATGCCCCCGCCCCCAAAGACAAGCACTTCACATGAGAGCAGGCCCCACACACTCACATAAAGCTCTAGCACGGCCTCGGGTCTCAGGCTGAGGGAGGGCAGGTCGCTGAAAGAGCGGCTGCGGTGCAGCTTGGCAAGGAAAGTGTCGGTGCAAGGCACTCAAGAGAGACAGCCGCCTTGGCCTGTCTGGTGCAGGGTGCAACCATCTCTTCGAAGCCAAAGCAAGATGGGGGAAGGGGGTTAGTTAGTGCATGACATCAGGACACGGTGTGTTGAGAGTTTCTTTTTATTTGGGGGTGCTGGGTGACACCTGGAAATGCTCAGGAGCTATTCCTGGCTCTGTGCTCAGGAGTGACTCCTGGGGGTAGCCAGGAGAACCACAGGTTGTACAGGGAAGCAACTGGGGTTGTCAGCATGCGAGGCAGAGCCGGGACCCCATTCTATTCTCTCCGGCCCTGAGTCATGGTTACTTTTTAGCCAACATTTCTGATTCAAACTAGGCCATTTGGCACTTCTGTTCTTTAAAAAGCTGATCTTGGAGTATGTTCAGGAAAAACTACAGGTTTTGGTTAAAGCAAAGGGTGGAGAGAAGGAAGAGGAGAGCAGCTGGGGTGGGGGTGGCACGTGCACGGGGGTCGTGTTTTCCTGGAACCACTCCTTGACCTGGGTGAGCGTAAAGAATCACATACGTGGGTTTTTTTTTTTCCTTTTTGGTGAGGGAAGGGGCCATACCTGATGATGCTCAGGGCTTACTCCTGGCCTGAGCCCAGAAATCATTCCTGGTAGGGCTTGGGTGACCATATCGGGTGCAAGGCAAGCATCTTACCCACTGTACTATGGTTTTGGCCCCTACGTGGGAAGTTTTGTGACTCCCAAATGCTGTCTTGTCAGCAGGGCACAAACCGTGACTCCCATCACCATTGCACAAGCTACCCTGAACTTACGAAGAAAGAGTGATCCTTGAAGGTGGGTGTTTCTGGGGTGCCCTGGCTGTACATGGACATTCTCCTCTGTAGGGCTGCTGCCTTGTTCCCAGCGCTGGAGGAGGGTGTCATGTCCTCCACGTCAAATGGACTGCAAGACAACAGATCACCATAAGGTCCATATCCGTCACCCCCAGGCCCAGAAAACACCTAATTGAGCTAACGGGGTCTTGGAGTGCTTCGCCGAGAGGGGAAACAAACTATGATAAAAGGAAGCTGAGCAGCATCCTCGGTAGAAATTCACCCAAGGGATCGGAGAGAGCACACTAGACAGTGTGGAAAACGGTCTACACAGCTTTGCTTGTTAACAGCGCCCTTTTAGTTTTTTGCTTTTTGAGTCATACCCAGCAATGCTCAGGGGTTTCCTCCTGGCTCCGCACTCAGGAATTACTCCTGGCAATACTCAGGAGACCATATGGGATGCCGGAGATAGAACTCAGGTCAGCTGCATGCAAAGGCCTTACCCACTGTACTATCACTCTGGCCTCTAACAGTGACCTCTTAAAACTTATTTAGTGTTATACAGGATCCTTTAGTTAAGAACAACAACCACAACTAAATACCACATCATAACCTTTTTCTCAGGGTGTGAGGGAGAGCTGAAGTTCATTGCTTGAGTCAAAGATACTTGCTGGAGCTGGAGAAACAGCACAGTCTGGGGTGAGGGTCAAGCACTTCGCTCTCCCAGGCATGATCCTGTGTCCTGCACCCCCTTGAATGCAACCTGCACCTGGCACCTCCCTGGGCAGAGGTCAGAAAGGGCCACTTACTACCAGGCGATCTCCAGGTTCAGTTTGATGGTGCCGAGGTCATTGATGTCAACCGCCACCACCTGGCGGTCGGGCTGCAA
>JAJIBD010015349.1:0-25125 GCA_021461705.1 Cryptotis parvus | reverse complement strand
CGGAGGTAGAAGGGAATTTGTTTCCTGGTATTATTGGGGACCCCCAGGGCCCCCAACATACACCAAAAATGTATATATGATATTAACCATATTTTTTACCTTTTTTCTTATAATAGGATTCAGAAAAATTATCTGCTAAATATCAGAGAACACCAAAGCTGAGTTTTTCTGGGGCAAGGATTTTTTAAAGTGGTAGAACATATGATTTGCATACACAAGGCCCTGGGTTTGATCCCTGGTGGACGCATGCTCATGTGTGCAGGTGCACAAAGACACGCACACACGCACAGTTTCAAGGTTTTGATAAAGGTAAAGTATTCTGAGAAATAATTCTCATCTGCACAATACAGACATGATGGGTGCCAAACACTCTTCAATAAACCAGCAAGTGCATTAAAAATAAAAAGGATATTGAAAATAGAAGGGGGGAAAGTCTTATTATAGCATCTTCCCCCTCACTTCAACACTCCTGAAAACTGTAGGGATGTTATATAAGCATGAGGTTATATATTTCTAGCAAGAATGCTTTGAGTAGGAGGTACATAGCAGGTCAAAAATAACTATTATCTAACAGCAAAATACTGAATGCAAAAATTATTTAATTTGAAAATAACTCTCAGACACTGTGGAACCATGGTGGTTACCAAAAGGGAAAGAAGTGGGAGGAATGGGCAAAGGGGAAGTAATTTTGAGAGTGTAGTGACACTGGAACACGGTGGTGGGTGCAGTAGGCTTGCACCCATAGGAGGAAAGCTGTACTCACAAAATTGTATAGAATGACAAAACAACAACAAAGCAATAAAATTGCTTTGTTTAAAAAAAAGTATTTAAAAAAGTATTTTATTTTGCAAGATACTTAAAAATCAGGTTAGGAAGAAGCAAATAAGAAACCTAGGAAAATTGTTATAAATATTCAGATAAAAGCAGATCAAGCCCAGTATTGCTGAGACCAACGTTCCTTTTTCCTATCTGGACATTCATAACAGAAAACTGTACTGTTATTTCACTAGAGTCTTCAAATATATCAGAAATACCTTCAAGATAGAAGTCTTCCCTCACGACAAGATCACACTCTGCACATCACTGCTCAAGAAACCCAGTTGATATTTGATATCTATAGAATACTGAGGCAAAATCCCACAAAGATGACCTTGCCCACAATACCTCTATTAAGAGACAAGGCAAAGACCAACAGGTAAGACCTGTTCCATGGGGTATCCAGTTTTCTGCTCTCACCATGACTGCATACTGGGTTCCTAAATGCCTTTTATTCCCAGTGAATGGAAGAACAACAAAACCTGGCGCTCTCCCCCATAAAGAGCATCCTTTAACCAAAACCATTTTCAGAATAGTCCTCAGCAAAAGACAGACTGATACAGTACTTTGGGTCCAGAGCCCTTCTGCCTCATTTAACACCTCCATTTATCACATGAGACTCCACGTAAAGATCATATGTTTAAACACACAGATTTTAGCTGCTATTTTTTTTTTTTTTTGCTTTGTTTTTGAGACTGTGATATACAGTGCAGTCTTGTGACTGCTGGTTTCCCGTGCACACAATCCCAACACACTGCTATTTTGAGAACTGTACAAGGACTAAGTTGGACTGCCTTTGAACAACATATCTGTTTTATTTTGTCTTGAGGAAAGCGACCTAAAACTTAAGTGAATAAAATAATTACCTTTAGTTTGTTCGGCTTCTTTTTGTCCCCAGCAAAAAAAGAATTCTCATCAAAATGCAAAGGAAATGACCTGTATTTTAAAAGAAAAAAAACATTTTTATATATTTTAAATGTCAGAAGTCCTGGTAAAGTATTCAAAGTCCTGCTTTAAAAATATTAAAAGATCTGGGGCCGGAGCGATAGCCCAGCGGGTAGGGCATTTGCCTTGCGTGGCGGCCCCTGTGCCGGCCCGGGTTCAATCCCGGCATCCCATATGGTTCCCTGAGCACCGCCAGGAGTAATTCCTGAGTGCAGAGCCAGGAGTAACCCCTGAGCGTCGCCGGGTGTGACCCAAAAAAAGCAAAAAAAAAAAAAAAAAAAAAAAAAAAAAAATATATATATATATATATATATATTAAAAGATCACTTTTGCTGGACAGTGACAAGTAATACTATTAAGATAGTAGAAAACATGGGCCAGAGCGATAGTCCAGCGGGTAGAGCATTTCCCTTGCACGTGGCCGCCCCAGGTTCGATCCCCAACATCCCATATGGTCCCCCGAGCACCGACAGGAGTAATTCCTGAGTTCAGAGCCAGGAGTAACCCCTGAGCATTGACCCAAAAAAAGAAAAAAAAAAAAAGATAGTAGAAAATACAGTAACTATCAAAACAATGATGACCCCAAACAGGCTCTTATCCTCAAATCTTAGAGAAGTTTGTCCCAAACCCAATATGTTCAATAAAATAGTTTTAAAGTGCAGCACCTTGGGGCCGGAGCGATAGCCCAGGGGTAGGGCATTTGCCTTGCATGCGGCCGGCCCTTGCCGGCCCGGGTTCAATCCCCGGCATCCCATATGGTCCCACCAGGAGTAATTCCTGAGTGCAGAGCCAGGAGAAACCCCTGAGCATCACTGGGTATGACCAGAAGCAAAAAAAGAACCAAATAAAATAAAATAAAATAAAGTGCAGCACCAAGAACTAAAAGAGTGACATTTATGGGACTGGAGCAATAGCACAGCAGGTAAAGCACTTGCCTTGCACTCAGCCAACCTGGGTTCGATCCTGGCATCCCACATGGTCCCAAAGTATGACCAGGAGTGATTCCTGAGTGGAGTGCCAGGAATAACACTGCAGCATTGCCAGGTGTTGCCCAAAAACGGAAACAAAAAAATGACCTTTAGATGAAATATATGTGCCTTTTAGTGCCCAAGCAAGACCAAACCAAAATTTAATTCAAGAGCAAAATTAGCTCTTAATATTTTTTGAGTAATTTCCCTTTCTCTGAATGATATTTTCAGAAAGTTCAGGCACACCTGGCAGTGCTCGTTTACTCCTGTGTCAGGTTGTATAAACAGTCCCCAATAATAAACCAGGGTGAGCTACGTGCAAGCTCTTTACCCTCATACTAAATCGCCAACCCTCTAAATGAATACTCAAACTTTTTTTTTTTTTTGGGTAAACCTGGCAATGCTCAGGGGTTACTCCTGGCTCTTCACTCAGGAATTACTCCTGGGAGTGCTCAGGGACCATATGGAATGCCGGGAATCGAACCCAGGTCTGCCGCATGCAAGGCAAACACCCTACCCACTGTGCTATCGCTCGGCCCCTGAATACTCAAACATTTTTAATTTGGAAGTTGGCAAGCTTGGGTTCTTGAACCTCCATGCTCAGGGTCATCAAGGCTCAGAGTCTCCTTGTGGACAGTTTTCAAGCCTGGGCCCGAGGCTAGAGAGATAGTACAGCAGGTAGGGCTGCTGGCGTGGATTCAGTTCCAGGCATCCCATATGATTCCCCAAGCACTGTCAGGAGTAATTCCTAAGTGCAGAGCCAGGAGTAACCCCTGCACATCACTGGGCGTGGCCCCAAAACAAAACAAAACAAGCCTCCTTGGATGCAAAGAATGTACTGAGACCATGAAGTCTCTCTCGAGCCCCTAAAAATTGGAGATAACTGGGGCCAGAGCAATAGCCCAGCGGGTAGGGCGTTTGCCTTGCCCGCGGCCGCCCTCTGCCGGCCTGGGTTCGATCCCCGGCATCCCATATGGTCTCCTGAGCACCGCCAGGGAGTAATTCCTGAGTGGAGAGCCAGGAGTAACCCCTGAGCATTGCCGGGTGTGACCCAAAAAAGGCAAAAAAAAAAAAATATGTAGATAACTAAACTAACTTGAGTGTTTATTTCTCTTTCCCTCCTTTTATTTCCTAAATAAAATTTTTAACAGGGCCAGAGTGATAGCACAGTGGGTAGGGCGATTATCTTGCACGCAGTCGACCTGGGTTTGAGCCCCAGCATCCCATAGCACCGCTAGCAGTAATTCCTGAGTGGAGAGCCAGGAGTGACCCCTGAGCATCACCAGGTGTGACCCAAAAAAAGCAAAAAAAAAAACATTTAACTTAAAAAGAAATTGTTGGGGCCGGAGCGATAGCCCAGCGGGTAGGGCGCTTGCTTTGCACGCGGCTGGCCTGTGCCGGCCCGGGTTCGATCCCCGGCATCCCATATGGTCCCCCCGAGCACCGCCAGGAGTCATTCCTGAGTGCAGAGCCAGGAGTAACCCCTGAGCATCGCCGGGTGTGACCCAAAAAAAAGCCAAAAAAAAAAAAAAAAAAAAAAGTAAAAAAAGGCATAGCGCCTCTCATTACTCTTCTGCAGATTATAGGTGTAATGTTTAACTTACTTGATTTCATGAAGTAGTTCCAGGAGTAACATTTTGTTTTCAGTATCCTGAACTTTATTTCCAGTGAAGAGCTGAAAATCTGGGCGCTCAAAGAATGGTAACACCTTAGATAAAGCTCTTAATTCTATTAGGTAGAGAAAATACAAGTTCTTCAGTCTTCTTGGACCTTCTCCTTCAGTCAAAATTCCATCAAACCTCTGCTGAAATTCTGTAATGTTGTGTCCCCATTTTTGTTCCAACCAAGTATCTGATAAGAAAGAAGGATATAATATTAAATTTTTAATTTTAAAATTAAGTTTTATCTTCCTTTTATGGGATTATTTTTACTTAGAGGTATTAATGTGATTTATATCTTAAAACACATAAAATAGCATGACGCTTTCTCATAAGTTAGCCTCTTATGTATTTATATTTTGGCTTTTGGACCGCCCTTGGTAGTCTTAAGGCTACTCCCAGCTCTATGTTTGGAGCTCATTCCTGGCAATACTCAGAAGACCATTCAGTGCTGGGGATAGGATCTGGGCATCCTACATGAAAATACATGCTTAGCCTGCTATGGTCTCTCTAGGGCCAAAATAGTCCAATGTCAATTTTTTATTTCTAAAAAATATTCCTTTTTAGTTTTTGTTTGTTTGAGTGCCATCCTTTGCTGTGTCTGGGGTTTACTCCTGGCTCTGCACTCAGGGATTACTCGTAGCAGGACTATATGGGGTTCCCTACCTGCTGTAATTGTCTCTCCAGCCCCCAAGAACCCATTTCTTTTTTTTTTTTTTTGGGCCACACCCGGCAACACTCAGGGGTTACTCCTGGCTCTTTGCTCAGGAGTTACTCCTGGCAGTGCTCAGGGAACCATATGGATGCCAGCAATCAAACCCAGGTTGGCTGTGTGCAAGGCAAATGCCCTATGCACTGTACTATCACTCCAGCCCCCAAGAACCCATTCTTAAAAAAAGATATTTAAGATAATAAAGTCAATGTTTTATTGAGACCAAGTTTAATAAAATAATAATAACTTTCTCACTGTTAGTATATGCATAAAACCAAAATATATAATTTTGTCTCTTTATTGTATTTTTGGTTTGGGAGACGATAGTGCTCAGAATTCACTCCTGATTCTGTGCTAAGGGATCTCGGAAGGGCTCAAGGGACCATACAAGTGCCAAAATTTGAACCTGGACCAACCACATATAAGGCAAGTGCCCTGCCAACTGCACTATCTCTCTAGCGCCCCATATATATTTTTAAAAAATGACTATCTGAGAGATGGGCAAATAGTTCAAAGGGCTGAACTGCATGGCCTGCATGGATAAGGACCTGATTTTGATCCCCAGCACTGCCAACATCTCAGGGCCCAAATACTACACATCATCAGCACCCCTCAACCAAACATCAAGCACTGAAAAGCGACTCCCAGGGCCCCAAGCATTACTTGAGAGACCAACCCCCCCCACCTCCACCACAACCACCAAAAAAAGTCCTCTCTGAAATTGCTGATAAGTTGTTTTTGTTTTGTTTTTTAAGATTGAATCACCATGAGATACATGTGGTGTCTTTATATGTATGTATGTAAATCGATACACAAGCTATTCATGGTTGGGTTTCAGTCATGCAATGTCCATTACCACCACCACCGCCATCAGTGTACATTTCCCACAAAATTAAAGTTATTGCTATTTTGTTTCTCAGAGGTAAGAAATAAGTTAATGAAAACCAACCATACTCACATTTGTCAGTGACATTCCTAGAGCATAAAGGGTAGCAGTCAATGCTTTTACCAATTAAGCACCAGGCCAGAAGCTGGCACACAAATACATTTTTTTTTTTTTTGGGTCAACCCGGCAATGCTCAGGGGTTTCTCCTGGCTCTGCACTCAGGAATTACTCCTGGCGGTGCTCGGGGACCATATGGGTCCCATATGGGACCATATGGGGATGGAACCCGGGGCCGGCATGGGCCAGCCGCATGCAAGGCAAGCGCCCTACCTGCTGGACCATCGCTCCAGCCCCAAATAAAAATTTTCTGATAGAGCAATAACTACTGAATGACAAACTGTGCTCTTAGGAGCTGTTTTGTCTCTCAAGACAAAACAAAAGAACATTTCCAGAACACTACATTAAATGATGAACAGCTTCTGGAAGGAGAACACATAGAACCACTCTTTACGTTGCCTACAGTTGCTACATTCCTAATATCATTTAATAACAGATATTTATGACCAATTATTCAAACAAATCAATCTTTTTCCCATTTAGGTAAATACAGAGGCTATTTTTAAAATATCTTTTGGGTTGGGGGGAACATGGTAAAATTGAACAAAACTGAGTGTCACGTACCTTGAAGAAGATATCGTGCACTCAAATGCACGATAATACTTGCATGTAGGCCAGATATCAGTCTGTAGAATGCTCTTTTTTCTACACAGAGGCCTAAACAGAAATAATATGGAAGCAGAAAAGAATGGAAAAAATGTAAGAAATAAAATTTCATGTATTTAAAGATAAAAAAAATTATCATTTAAGTTTTTAATTACCTTCAAGCCAACTGTAAAAAGCATTTTCTGAAAGTCAAAGAAAAATAAGTTACAAAATGATAAAATGCCAAAATACAAGATTTTCAAAAGTTTTATAATATTATAGAAAATTTGTACTAAACAGTAATGTTTGTTTCGGGGTCTGAGGGCTTATGGACCAGTAGTATTAGGGGGCTATCCTGCTGCCAGGCAAGAAAAGTGTCTTAATCCCTATACTATATCTCAGGCATCCCAAAGAGCAATTTATAGATCACCTAAAGACCAAACAAAAATTTATTTTCAATCGCTGTAAAGGAAGAGAAATTCTCTGTATAAAGTCAGTTAAGACCCACTCTTCTACTTAGCTTACAGAGCCGTTAATCTTGCCAGGGGAGCACCCACCTTACAACTTTCAGGATAAAGTATTTTATATGAAGTCAAAAAGTATATTTCAAGTAGTAAATTATTACATGGGAAAATACTTATCCTTCATAACTTTCATGTTATGAAAATTAAAACCTCACTAGTGTCTTTTAAATTAGAAAAAATACAATTTATAAAACAGTATTAGAACTATATTGTTTATATATTTGTGCCCTATGCATTCTGTATTTCAAAAGAGTAATTCAAGTAAATGCTATAAAATCCAAGCCTTACTTAAATTTTTTTTTAACTAGTAGCACCACAGACTACACTTGAACCTTGTGATTCTGCTCTAAAGAAACAACTCAAAAAGGGACTGGGGATATTTGTAGAAAGATGACTTTGATACATATTTTTTAAACATGAAATTATCAGAGGGTCACTGTATCACTGTCTTCCCATTGTTCATCGATTTGCTCGAGTGAGCACTAGTAACATCTCCTTAAGTCCTGTCACAAGCAAGTGTAATCCAAGGCCATCGGCTTGCTCCAGGGACAGGAAGAGCCTGAAACCATTCTTCAAGTCATAGAACTGAGGTCCATAATTGTTACTAGTTTTTGGCATAACAAATAAAACACAGGTAGCTTGCCAGGCTCTGCCATGTAGGTGGTATAGTCTCAGTAGAAGGCTCAATCTCGAGCATTTACTGAATTTATTACTAAATTTATATATATAAAGTCTATAGCCCATACAGCACATGTTGCTTTAGGATGTGAATTAAGGTGATTATGTGCATGTGTGTGGAGCCTTGACACCTGTAATTTACGGGGTGCATTCTGAGTGGGGTGCATTTCACAGACTATGATGGCTAGCACAAAAAAAACACATGTTTGCATGAGAGAAGCCTGGGCTGATCCCCATTACTTCATAGTCCCCTGAGAACTCAGCCAGGAATAGCTTCTGAGCACTAGGAATGACCAAAACAAACAAACAATACCTAAAAAAAACCAAAATTTCCACTAATACCTAAGTTAGTATGATATAACATTATATAAATAGCTACCGTGATAGCACAGTGGGTAAAGCGCTTGCCTTGAACATAGCCAACCTGGGTTCAAATCCCCAGCACCCCATTTGGTACCTCTAGCTCTCTAGGAGAGATCCCTAAGTGTGGAGACAGGAATAAGCCCTGAGCATTGCCAGGTGTGACCCATAAACAAACCCCCAAAATTATATAAATAGCTATGATAGTAGAATATAAAACATTAAAATGACAAGAATATAAAATATGAAAACATTTATGTGAAAGAATGCATTAAAAGCAGTAGAATTAGGTGCAAGAGCAATAGTACAGCAGGCAGGTATTTGCCTTGACCTCAGCCAACATGGGTTCAATCCCCAGAATTCCATATGGTCCCTGGAGCACTACGAGGAGTAATTCCGGAGTGCAGAGCCAGGAGGAACCCATGAGCATTGCCAGGTGTGACCCAAAAAGCCAAAATAAACAAACAAAAAAAACCTAAAAGGAATAGAATCATAACTACACATATGTATGCAGCTACTATAGATGTAAACATACATATAATTCTTTTGACAAAAATTATTAATTTCAATAATAAAAAGTATAAAATTAATAGAAATAAAAGAATAAGTAATAAACTATATAAAACATAAAATATGTGTATAAGCAAACTTATAAACAAAAGAAAATGTAAATAACAAACTGGCTAAAATGTATGTAGTCTTGGGGCTGGAGCGATAGCCCAGCGGGTAGGGCGTTTGCCTTGCGTGGTCGGCCTATGCCGGCCTGGGTTCGATCCCGGCATCCCATATGGTCCCCTGAGCACCGCCAGGAGTAATTCCTGAGTGCAGAGCCAGGAGTAACCCCTGAGCGTCGCCGGTGTGACCCAAAAATCAAAAAAAAAACAAAAACAAAAAGTATGTAGTCTCAAAAATAACAATGAGATTTTATCCTAAATGTAGCCCTAACCTCCATTGTGATAGCTCTGAGGTAGGGCCTTCAGTAGCAAAGTAGGTTAAATGAGACCTGAGTGAGGGAAACCAAGGATGGGCTTTGAATAAGTTGAGTCTAGAGCTGTCTCGCTCAAAGATGACACCAAAAACCAATTGGCTGACACCTTTAACCTCCCAAGGTCTAGAACTGTGAGAAAATTATATTTTTTTGTTTCAGTACCCAAACTATGGCATTTTATTAGAAGAGCTTGAGCTTATAAAGCCAGAGGCCAAGAAGCAAACACCAAAATAATATAATAAACTATAAATATTTTTCTATATGTTTAAAATAATTTTTATTATACCACCATGCGATATATAATTACAAAGATATTCATGTTTGGGTTTCAGTCATACAGCGTTCCAACACCCATCCCTCCACCAGTGCCCATTTCCCACCACCAGTGTCCCATGATTCCCTCCCCTTCCCCCCACTCCCAGTGTGCCTCTATGGAAGGCACTTTGCCTCTTCTCTCTCTCTCTCTCTCTCTCTCTCTCTCTCCTTCTCTTACACATTGTAGCTTGCAGCACATACATATAAATATAATTTTGATACTATAATATCATGATATTATTATAATAATATCATAAACACAGGGCAGAGCTGCTACCAGCTCTCCCTGTGCTCAGCTGATCATGAGACACCCGGGAGGGAAGGCGTGTTCTAGCCCCGGCCTGCCATCCCAATAGAACCTCACAAGAAGTCAGAGGAACCCCCCACACCATGAGGGCAGTCATTTTCAACATCCAGACTCCACAGCTGGTCAGAGCTCCACCCAAGAGAAAAGCCAATCTATCCCCAGTTCATCAGTAAATGCATGAGATGAGAGCCTACTACTGAGAGTATACCACCCTCATGGCAGAGCCTGGCAAGCTACCCATGTCGTATTTGATATGCCTAAAGCCAATAAAAATTATAGACCTGGGGGCCGGAGTGATAGCCCAGCGGGTAGGGTGTCTGCCTTGCATGCGGCTGGCATCCCACGTGAGTACAGAGCTAGGATTAATCCCCAAGCATAGCCAGTGTGGCCCAAAAACAAAACAAAAAAAACCTGAAAGAGCCTCTTCTAATACAACTAGAACATAGTGTAAAATAAGGAACACTTAATGTAGTAGAAGCTGAATCAACATGTAAACCAAGATCACTACTAATATTAAAATATGGAGGCCGCGGGGAGGGGAAAAAATATGGAGGCCGCAGCAATAGTACTGAGGGTAGGTATTTGCCTTGCATGCAGTCGACCTGGGTTCGATGACTAGCATCCCATATGGTCCCCCAAGCACAGCGAGAAGCAATTCCCAAGTGTTGAGTCAGAAGTAACCCCTGAGCACTGCTGGGTATGAGGCATCTGGGGCCAGTGCAATAGTATGACGTAGGGCATTTGCCTTTCACTTGGGAGAACCAGGTTCAATCTCCAGCATCCCATATGGTCTCCTAAGCAGGAGTAAATCCTGACTGCAGAACCAGGAGTAACTCCAGAGCAGCAGTGTTGGGTGTCACCAAAAAAACACATACATACATACATACATACATACATGCATGCATGCATGAAGCATCTACCCGTAAAGTTCTCCCAAATAGTTTTGATTCAGCATTTTATTTCACTGCTATTATTACTGTAATTATAAAATATAATCAAATAGTAATGTTTTCAAACTTGAACTTTATATTATTAGAGATATTTTTTAATTGCACAATAATGTACAAAAGACAAAACTGGGACTGGAGGTATAGTACAGCAAATAGGGCTCTTATTTTATATGAAGTCCACCCAGGTTCTATTCCTGGCACCTATACAGTTCCCCGAGCTATGCCAGTTGTAATCCCTGAGCACAGAGTCAGAAGTAAACCCTAAGCACCACTGGGTATAGCCCCAAAACTAAAATAAAAAACAAAGCAGGAGAAAGAACTGTGACTGAGAAGATAATTCACATTTCAGCAATTTAACCTAAACTAGACTGAACACAATTGAACACAATGTAGTCTTTTTTTTTTTTTTTTTTTTTTTTGCTTTTTGGGTCATACCCGGCGATGCTCAGGGGTTACTCCTGACTCTGCACTCAGGGAATTACTCCTGGCAGTGCTCAGGGGACCATATGGGATGCCGGGATCGAACCCGGGCCGGCATGGGCTGGCCGCGTTCAAGGCAAACGCCCTACCCGCTGGGCTATCGCTCCAGCCCCTATATAGTCATTTTTGAGGGGAAGGGTGTCGGGAGCCACTGGGGTCCCCAACAATAACAGGAAGCGAGTTCCCTTCTACCTCCGAAGCCAACAGGGAATAGATGAAAACTCAGGAATCCAGTGCAGTTTTAAAAGGCTTTACTATCACAGGTTCTGATATATAATCCAAGAACAGGAAAAACCCTACACTCTGGGTTCCCGGCTGGGCCCGGCCATGTGTAGGCCAAGATGGCTGCCACCACGTGTTAAAGCCCAACAGAAAATGGAGAGGGACGAAGAGGCAGAAGCCAAGGGAAGCCAAAATGGCAAAAAAGCCCTTCTCCTTTCTCCCAGCTTATTTTATAGGCGCCAACAGAAAGGGGGGAAGGAGAGAGAGCCCAGAGAGGAAGCAGGCTAGTTTTATATCCCTCCTACCCAGACCTCCCACTTCTATGGGAAGCCATGGGGTCAAATGCCCTCAGGTAATTTCTCCCAGGGCCTCACCTAGGCCCTTTGAGATGTTAATGTTTCCAAGCCAAGATCTGCCTCGAAATGCCTCTGCAGGATAAAGAGAAGGAGTTTCTGAGATGAACTGTATATCAGAATACAAAGGCATGCATCTGTACCAAAGAATATACTATAGCCAGTTAAATATTTCTCCAAGCCTTCACAAGAATCTCATCATTACTTCATGGTAGTTCTGTATTTTAGCTTTGCATTATCAGAGAGCCCTGCTTGCTTGCTTGCTTTCTTGCTTGGAGACAAACAGCATTTCTCTCTGGTCTAATTACTTAGAGAGCCAATGTGGCCAGCAAATATGCTGGTAAGATCTAGCTAGTCCCACACTGATTGTGGCAGCATGAGAGAATATTTATACCAGCCAGTATAGAATACATGGTCAGATAAACTGCCACATTTAAACTGTCCTCCTCCTATCTACAAAGTGACCTGTAGGAGGCAACTCCAGGCCAGATGCAGAGGCTCTGGGCAGGTGTACTGCAACAGAGGGAGGTTGTAGTGATGCATAAGAAGCCAAAAGGCCCCAGTGGCAATTATTAACTAATCAGGTTAGTAGTTCTATGCAAGGGTCTAAGGATATGATGCACTGGGCCCTGAGGTGCCAGGGGATACCCAGGCCCCTTGGCGGTACTCAAGAGTTCCCAGGGCTGCGCTGAAAAATGCACTGGGGTATGGGCATGTGAGGGGAGCAGGGGAGGACAAGCACAGGAGAGAGACCATGTGGTGCTATGAATTAGATCCAGATATGGCACGTGGTAGACATTACCCTTAACCCGACTCTACTCTCTGGGAGGTCCCAGTACTGTGCAGGCTTTCATATTGTCAAATACTAGGTTTAAAAATAACAAAAAAATGGGGCCGGAGCAATAGTCCAATGGGTAGGGTGTTAGCCTTGCACGCAGCTGACACGGGTTCAATCCCGGCATCCCATATGGTCCCCTGAGCACTGCCAGGAGTAATTCCTGAGTGCAGAGCCAGGAGTAACCCCTGAGCATTGCCAGGTGAGACCCAAAAACCAAAAAAAAAAAAAAAAAAAAAACTGGAGCTACAGCAATAGTGCAGTGGGTAGGGCATTTGCCTTACATGCAGCTGATCTAGGTTCAATATCCCACAGTGCCCCGAGCAGTGCCAGAAGTAATTCCTGAGAGCAGAGCCAGGAGTAACCCCTGAGCACAACCAGATATGACATAAGAAGCCAAAAATAAAAAGTAACAAAAACCATTTCAATTTCACTCATAAAGCCAACAAAGAGTCAAAAAAAAAAAAAAGCAAGTCTAAAATAAGTTAAAATCTGGGACCATAGAAATAGCACAGGATTTAAGGCAGTTGCTTTGGGGGCAGAGTCAGAATACAGTGAGTAGAGTGTCTGCCTTGCATGCAGCCAATCAGGGTTCCATCCCTGTTATTCCATCTGGTCCCTGAGTACCACCAGGAATAATTCCTGAATGTAAAGCCAGGAGTAACCCTGAGCATCACAGTGTGTGACCCAAAACCACCTCCATCCTGCAAAAAAAAAAAAAAAAAAAGGCAGTCGCTTTGCACGTGGCAAACCCCAGTTCAAAATTTCTGGTACTACATATGACCGCTTCAGTATCCCCACCACCCCACCTCTCCCACCACTGGGTGTGGCCCAAACTCAAAATATGCAAGAAAGAAAGAAATGATATAGATACAGCTATAGATTAAAAAGATCATGTGGTCGCCCACCTACAAGATGGTCAGACTTCTTTGTCAGGACCCTGAATGAATGCTTTGAGGCTCTTCGTATTCCTGAAGCAGCCAGATGCCATTGGACTACACTGACACGTGATAGGGTCAAATGGAAATGTTACTGGTGCCCACTCAAGCAAATCAATTAATAACGGGATGTCAAGTGATCAAGTGACCAAGTTTAGTGTTGCAATTAATGAAATAAGTGTGCAGCAACACCCTCACCCAGCACTTAACTCTGATCATGCCCAGAACTTTCCTAATGAGACAGAGCTGCAGGAATAAGAGAAAGCCTTCCAGAGCACCGCTAGGGGGAGCCACGTTCCCCCAGGCAGCAGTAAAAGGTGAACTCTCGGAGGCGAAGAAACACTCTCCGCTGCCAGAACAGACGCAGTCCTTTTCTCCTAACCTGGGCTTTCACTTCCAAAATACTGCAGAATGAAATAAAAATAGTAGTTGCTCCTGAGCCTTAGACAGGGCATGAAAAATATGAAACGAAAGGGAAAAGTCTTCCATAATAAACAAATGCATGCAGAGCAAATTCATGTCATCAATGATGAAGAAAGGAGCCTTACCTTTGTTTTTCCCTAAAAAACAAAACAAAAATATTCATTATTACAAACTCCTTTAAAATGTTATACATCCACAAAGAAATAAAAGACCTTTTATAAGGATCACTATCAGTTTACACACATAAGCAAACTCTGGAAGGGAGTTCACACTCATGAAATGTGCTCCGGGGTGTGGCAGGAAACAAGCCTGACGGCGCTGTCATATGACACGAGGTGACATGTGGGCTGACATGTGGGAGAGCGAAACAACAAGAGAAATGTTGTTCAAGGGAGAACATGGTCTTGAAGAGCAAGCCTAGATATTATGCTTTTAATAAAAACATATAGCATGCACTGCTTGATACCTTATTACAGTATGAATTTTAACCACACTTATAAAAAACTGTATTCCATGCGAACATGCCAGAAACCATTCAACCAGGTTCCTAACAACATTTAAGTGGCTCCCATTCATTATATTTTTGCCCTTTTTTTTTGGGGGGTCACACCCGGCGATGCTCAGGGGTTACTCCCGGCTCTGCACTCAGGAATTACTCCTGACAGTGCTCAGGGGACCATATGGGATGCCGGGATCGAACCGGGCCTGTATGGGCCGGCGCGCGCCTATCCGCTGGGCTATCACTCTGGCCCCAATTCCCATTCATTACTAACATAAGTGAGGGTTAGTTAATTTATAAGATCATAACGAGTTTATAGTGAAGGTCACCTCTTGTCTAGAAATTGCACATTATTGTATCAATAGCTTCTACTGAGTTACAATATATGATTGTATGTGCCCCATAGTGGTTTAAAATTGCTCTTTCTAAGAACAAGAACAACAAGTGCTGGCGTGGGTGTGGGGAAAAGGGGACACTCATCCATTGTTGGTGGGAATGCCGGCTGGTACAGCCTTTCTGGAAAACAATATGGACATTCCTCCAAAGACTAGAAATTGAACTCCCATTTGACCCAGCCATACCACTCCTGGGAATCTACTCTGGGAAACCAAAAATACGCAGCGGAAACACCATCCCTACTTTTATGTTCATAGCAGCATTATTCACAATAGCCAGAATCTGGAAGCAACCCGAGTGCCCGAAAATAGATGACTGGATAAAAAAGCTTTGGTACATCTACACAATGGAATACTATGCAGCTGTTAGGAAA
The DNA here is from genome assembly GCA_021461705.1 of Cryptotis parvus. Classification (NCBI taxonomy): domain Eukaryota; kingdom Metazoa; phylum Chordata; class Mammalia; order Eulipotyphla; family Soricidae; genus Cryptotis; species Cryptotis parvus. Next base: position 9,797 of record JAJIBD010015349.1, on the reverse strand, counting down.
AATGAAGTTATAAAATTTGCCTACAAATGGATGGACATGGAGAAGATTATGTTGAGCGAAATTAGCCAGAAGGAGAGAGACAGTTACAGAATGACTGCATTTATCTGCATAACATAAATATATAGGTACATATTATGATACCAATATCCAAGGTCAAGTGAAACATACATCAGGAGGTCCTGTCAAAGGTGGAAATTATCACAAGCGTGTGGGAGTCAGAGGCTAGGTAAGACAGAAAATGGAACAGTGTGCTAACAATTGTGAGGGTACTAATGCCAACCTAGAACTGAGCATTAAATAGAGGCAAAAGGATACACATGACAACCCTTTAATGTATGTTCTGTAACCCATAGTCTGGAGAGGAAGGAAAAGAGAAAGATAGAGAAATGGAAAGAAATAAAGAACCTGCCATGGAGGAGGGCTGGGGGGGAGGGGAGGGAACCGGGAGCGTTGGTGGTGGGAGATGGGCACTGGTGGCGGGATGGGTGCTGCAACACTGTTTGACCAAAACCCAAATATGAACTTTTTAATTGTATATCTTTGTAATTGTAAAAATAAAAAAATTAAAAAAAAATAAAATAAAATTGCTCTTTCTAGTTTTCATTTGAAAGGGGTGCACACCTAGCAGTGCTCAGGAGCTATTCCCAACTCTGTGCTCAAGGGGGCATTCCCAGGGCCCTGTGCTAAGGGACCTTTCAGTGGTCAAGGATAGAACCTGAGTCTTCTGCACACCGAGCAAGTGCTGAGTCAGCCCCCTGAGTTATCTCTCTACCCCTAAGGAAGTTGTTACTTCTCCCTTTGCCCTTTGTTTTTGGAGCCATATCTGGCACTGCTCAGGGTTTACTCCTAGATCTGTGCTCAGGAATCACTCCTGTAAGTGCTCAGGGAGCCACGTATGATGCTAGGGATCAAAACTGAGTTGGCTGCGTGCAAAGCAAGCGCAACTACTGATCCAGACTCTGATACTTGAATTTTAAGCTAGTTATGACTCATCTGTCAACGTTTAAAGAATAATGCAATCTTATTGCTTTCCAGGAGAAAATTTATGTTTATTGACTAAATGAGCACAGCAGTTCTTCAAATAAATTTTGAAAAGAAAATTTTTACACATTTGCTAAAAACACATCAGATTTCACCAGTAAGCACAAATTCAGAGAACATGGATATATATTTCCTAAAGAAAGTGCAGGGCCGAGCGATAGTACAGCGGGTAGTGCACTCACCTTGCACATGATCAACATGGGTTCAGTTCCCAACATCCCATATGGTCGCCTGAACACCATCAGGAGTAATTCCTGAGTGCAGAGCCAGGAGTAACCCCTGGGCTTCGCCAGATATAGTCCCTCGCCCCTCCCCCAAAAAAGGAAAGTGCTTGCCATAATACACTGAAATTGAAATAATTTATGTAACAAGCCATAAGTTGCTGGCAAGATATCTCAGAGGGCTGGAACACACGTTTTGCATGTGGAAACTTCAGACACCCCCTTCGCACTGCGTGATCCCAGGCAGTACTGGGAGAGAATGCCGAGAAGATGTATTTGCACTCTAGATGTGAGCCCAGAACAAGCGAAAAAAAAGGACAAGGGCCAGAGAGAAAGCTCAGCAGGCTGGAGTGTATACTTTGCATGCAGGAGGCCAGATTATACCACCACCACCAACATGAGCACAGCTGGGAGTGACTGCCAAGCATTGAGCTATAAGGAGTAGCCCCTGAACACCACTGAGTGTGACCCCCAAAACCAAATAAACATAGAAACAATATAATAGAACAATCGAACATAGAATCTGCCTCTTTAGAGACAGTGCAGATTCTGGGTTTTAACTTTACACCTGGATAATTATTTATTCAAGAAATAAGTCCACAGGGGGCCGGGAGTGATAGTCCAGTGGGTAGGGTGTTTGCCTTACACACAGCTGGCCCATGCCGGCCGGGTTCGATCCCCGGCATCCCATATGGTCCCCCGAGCACCGCCAGGGAGTAATTCCTGAGTGCAGAGCCAGGAGTAACCCCTGAGCATTGCCGGGTGTGACCCAAAAAGCAAAATAAAAAAAAAAGAAGTCCACAGAAATCCCTGAATAATTTGTTCATAAGACCATTAATTATGGAGTACAGTTTTCAGTGATCATTTATATAACAAACTAGTCCATTTAGCATGTGTTATAGTAAGAGGAGACAAAAATAGACAGGCGGTGACACAGGGTCATGGGTGGAGGTCTTGGCCACTCTGGCGGTGGTGAGGTGAGGTGACTGGGATGACAGAACCATAAATGGCAACATCATATTACCTCAATATAATAAATGATTGTTAAAAAGAGAGATGACCAAAAAAGACTGCCCGCATGCCCATAATATATAAGTAATGTAAAATCATGCTCTGGACAAATAGGGGAAAAAAAGGAAAAGAAAGACAAAAAGGATCAGACCTTGAGTTAAAGTAGAAAATTAAAAAATGTCAATGAGAAGAAAAAGATATGTGAACTTGACATCAGAGTGTGAAATGTGAGCAATAACTGCAAGTGTTGGAAAGATTTGGAACAATTTTTATATTTATTTTACTAGGACAGAAGTTCCCAAACTTCCCTTTTCAGTTAAAAAAAAAAAATAAAAATCACTCTCAGCACAGTCCTGGAAATCTACCTTCTTGAAGTAAGTAAAAAGTGTACCCATTAGGACGGGAGCAATAGTCCAGCGGGTAGGGCGTTTGCTTTGCACGCGGCAACCCAGGTCCGATCTCCGGCATCCCATATGGTCCCCCGAGTACTGCCAGGAGTGATTATTGAGTGCAGAGCCAGGAGTAACCCCTGAGCATCGCTGGGTGAGATCCAAAAAAAAGCAAAAAAAGGGGCGGAGCGATAGCCCAGCGGGTAGGGCGTTGCCTTGCACGGCGGCCGGCCTGTGTCGGCCCGGGTTTGATCCCCGGCATCCCATATGGTCCCCTGAGCGCCGCCAGGAGTGATTCCTGAGTGCAGAGCCAGGAGTAACCCCTGAGCATCGCCGGGTGTGACCCAAAAAGCAAAATAATAATAATAATAATAATAATAATAATAATAATAATAATAATAATAATAATAATAATAATAAAATAAACAAAAAAGCAAAAAAAGTGTCCCCATGATTGTATTTCAGTCATATCATGCTCCAACACCCACCCCTTCTCCCCATCCCCATGATTCAACTGTGTAAAACTATGTAACTCATTATGATTCAATTAAAAATACACACACATGGGCGAAGCTACGGCCTGGGTTCGATCCCGGCATCCCATATGGTCCCCCGAGCACAGCCAGGAGTAATTCCTGAGTGCAGAGCCAGGAGTAGCCCCTGAGCATTGCCGGGTGTGACCCAAAAAAGGCAAAAAAAAAAAAAAAAAAAAAAAAAAATACACACACATGTCCCCAACTACACCAGAGGAAACAACAGCCCTCATTACTATTTCTGCCTCCCCCAGGGGAAGTATTGCCCACTTTGGGAACAAATGAAGTAGAAAATGAAGTAGAAAATGAGTAAAAACAGGAAAACAAAATCTCAGGTAAAAATGCATGAAGAATAAATACATAGGGGCGGGGCGATAGCCCAGCGAGTAGGGCGTTTGCCTTGCACGCGGCCGGCCTGTGCCGGCCCAGGTTCGATCCCTGGCATCCCATATGGTCCCCTGAGCACCGCCAGGAGTAGTTCCTGAGTGCAGAGCCAGGATTAACCCCTGAGCATCGCCGGTGTGACCCAAAAAAAGCAAAATAAATAAATAAATAAATAAATAAATAAATAAATAAATAAATAAAAGAATAAATACATAATCAAATCTTCATCATAGGATAGTCTAATGTCATAAATATTATTATAAAAATACTCCTTATTGTGTCAGGGAGATAGTACAGCAAGGAGGACATCTGCCTGGCACACAGTCAACTCGGGTTCAATCCCTGGCATCCCAGAGTCCTCAGAGCGCCACCAGGAGTGATCCCTGAATAGAGTCAGGAGTGACCCCTGAGCACCACTGAGTGTGGCCCAAAAGGTAAAAAAAAAAAAGAAACTCCTTACTGACATGCAAATATTTTAAATACAATGCATCTGCAAGGGTAAGGCACCACTTCTAAGGAAACAGAAATATTTGATCTCAAATATTTTTGCCAACCCTTATTTGTTCTTCTGTTCCTTCTAGCCAAAGTTTACTGACTGATAAATGATGTAGCAGTGTAAATAACTAACTCACCTTGACCAGAAGCCAAAGGATTTAAAGGTCTTTTAATTGTCTGCGGCCTAGAAACAAAGAATGAAAGTGTAAAACATAAAAACATTAGCAATCATGTTACAGTTAATTGAAAGTAATTATTTCACAGTTTCTTAATGATTATATCCAAAATCTAAGTGTTTTAGGGAGATAACAAAATATTTCATTTTCTCTCATTGCTTCAAGAGAAGATGCATGTTGTTTTTGGTGATAACAGTTCCTAATCCTTTCCCTTGGTAGCTACCAGAAAGTCATTTCCTAATCACTTCTGCAACAAAGGAATAAAAAATTCTTATTCAAGATCCTCTCTCAGGATCACTAATAGTTTATATAAATTTATATATTATATATAATATATCTTATATATTCAATATATGATATCCATATGTACATTTGTGGCATAACGTTCACTGCTAATTTAAAGACAAATAAGAAAAATATATCAAATCCAAGACAAGCACTAAAATTGAATAGGAGAAAAAAATATGGTTAAGTTATTTTCTACTTAAGTATTTCTAAGCACATATATTTGCTTCATGGTGATCAAATGTGCTATGATTCAAATAAAAGAGTTAAATAAGAAAAATTTTAATATACCACTAAAGTACTTGAGTTTTAGAATAAATATCCATTAGTGTCACTAGTAAAGTAAAGAAATTGTTTTAAAGTTCATTATTCAAAAATCTGTGTACCTTAAGTTCTGAGAAAAGAATCATATTTTCAATCTGGTGCCTTACACATTTGTTATATATTTTAGACACTATTTAAACTATGATATAAACTATTACGTTAATAAATGCTGCGATTAGGTCTACTTTATAGACTACTAGAAAGTAGAAAGGTCTACTTTCACCTTATAAAGAAACCTGTAGGGCAAGAAAGAGAGTGCAGAAGATAAGGTGCTTCCCTTGCTCATAGTTAACCTGGTTCGTTCCCTGGTAACCCATTTGGTTCCCTGAGCAAAGCCATGAATGATGCCTGAGCCAAGAGTAAGACGCTAGGTGCGGTCCAAAAACCAAGAAAGAAAAAAAGAAAAAAAGAAACATTTAAATTGAGCCAGTACCCCCTCCATTTTGTCCAGCCTGGTGGCCCCGCCCAGGAGCTGCTCTGGGGCTACCAGCCATAGCATGCGGGCCTCAGGCGCGCCTGGGGAAGCTGGAACTCCGCTTTCCCCCAGCTAAGCTGACCATGGAGCTCGGGGAGGACAGATGGGTTTTGGGAGTGGGCCCATCACCTCCGGGGGGTCCCGGAAGCAGCCGGATGAGACTTGCTCACCACAACACTAGCCACCACCTATACTGTCCGGAGGCTGGGATACTACCTCAAGATCAGATTAACAGAGCAAAACCAGTTCGAGCCCAGGTCGCGCGCAGCCGCTACGGCCGTGCGATCCACCAAAATAGTGGAAACAGTAATGTCCTTTAATCCACTGCATTCCAGGATGTGCAGGAAAGTTTGGTGGGAGGGAGAGATAGAGAGGAGAGAGAAGACATACAGAACCCGCCAAGTAGTTGAGGTGTGGGTGGCGGGAGGGAGGTGGGGACATTGGTGATGGGATATGGGTTTGGGTGGAGGGATGGGTGTTGGAACACTGTGGAACCAGAACTCTGCATGAGCATCTTACAATTGTATGTCTAAAATGGTGTAATAAAATTTGGGGAAAAAAAAATTGTTTTTAATTAAATTAAAAAAAATAAATTGAGCCAGTAAAGTGGGTAAATTAAACAGTCCTCGTAAGTGTCCAGAAAAATAAAATTAAACACATGGTAGGAATGAGTAGGAAATGAAAAATCTCTACTGCCTAAACTGAAAGTTTTTTCAAATCAAAAAAATGAAAAAGTCTGATATTAGATTATAGAATCAAAACCGCTGAACACCCAAGTTTAAATTACAAAAATGAAATTATGCCCAAAAACAGAAATTCCATAAATCTTCCCAGAATTCAACCAGCCTCTAAGATGTTTTCACTATTATATGATTAAGAGGACAGAGTAGTCATCACTTTCTAGAATGGACAACTCAAGCTAAGTTTCCATGTCTCCAGTCCTGACTGATACTTTTTCCTTTTTGGGGGGTGGGGTTTGGGGTCACACATGGCTGTGCTTGCTCAACAGAGCTCCACCCAAGAGAAAAGTCGATCTCTTCCCATTGCGGTTCATCAGTAAATGCACAAACTGAGAGCCTACTACTGAGAGTATACCACCCGCACGGCAGAGCCTGGCAAGTTACCCGTGTCATATTTGATGTGCCAAAAACCAGTAACAATTATGAACCTTATTCCCATTACCTGAAGGAATGGCTTGAGGCTCTTCATGTTCCTGATGTGAGCAGATGCCCTTGGGCTACACTAGCACACGACAAGATGTATGGAGACATTACTGGTGCCCGCTCGAGCAAATCGATGAACAACGGGAAGTGATGGCTGTGCTTACGGCTTCCTCTAGGCTCTGTACTCAGGTAGGGTTCGGGTGACTCACAGGGCACCAGGGACCAAACCCAGGTTGGGTTAATGCCAAATAGGCTCTTTAAGCCCTGTACTCTTTCTCTCTGCCCCCAGCTTATACTTTTAAAGAACTGTGACTGTGTTTATTTAAAAGGTGCTTATAGTTTCCAAAGAGTTCTAGATAAAAACCACATACTTAAAACAATTTTCTTCATAGATGACATTCCATATCTTCCATGCATCTGGTCCCTTGTAACCTGTGTATCGCTCAGGATTGAGGAGCAAATCGACATATTCAGCATCAGGAGACTGAATATCTGTAGGATTAAACATTTTATTAAATTTTTGTCTCCCTCAGTTACCTTAAAAGTCTTATGTGCAAGTCTCTGAAAGACCACAAATGATTCACCTTAATATATAAACAATGGGATTAAGAAACAACTTTTCGGGTCGGGCGATAGCCCAGTGGGTAGGGCTTTTGCCTTGTATACGGCCCGCCTGTGCTGACTAGGGTTAGATCCCCGGCATCCCATATGGTCCCCGAGCAACGCCAGGGGTAATTCCTGAGTGCAGAGCCAGGAGAAACCCCTGAGCATTGATGGGTGTGACCCGCCCCAAAAAAAAAAAAAAAACTTTTCTGGAATAGAGAGAAAATAGGGAGGATGAGACCTCAGCTCAAACAATGCGCACAATGGCAGAATTCCATGATAGATACAACAGTAATATGTGCTCCGCATGCAGCTGACTCCAATTTTGACCCCTGGCACCAAATATGGTCTCCCTAGCCCAGCTACAATTGAAAGAGTGAGGCCAGAGTACAAAGCCAAGAATAAGCCCTGAACACTGCCAGACATGACCCAAAAACTAATCAAAAAAAAAAAAAGGAGAGAGATGAAGTCTCACTACTATTCATGTGTAACCCTGGGCAAAGTACATGAGTTCCCAATGCCTTTTTATTTTTTAAAAGGCGTATTATGTCTACTTTTTAATTTTATTTATTTATTTATTTATTTATTTTGCTTTTTCGGGTCACACCTGGCAATGCTCAGGGGCTACTCCTGGCTCTGCACTCAGGAATTGCTCCTGGCGGTGCTCGGGGGACCATATGGGATGCCTGGGATCGAACCCAGGCTGGCACAGGCCGGCCATGTGCAAAGCAAACGCCCTACCCGCTGGGCTATTGCTCTGGCCCAATTTTTTTTTTTTTTGCTTTTTTAAGTCACACCCAGAGATGCTCAGGGGTTACTCCTGGCTCTTCCCTCAGGGAATTACTCCTGGCGGTGCTCAGGGAACCATAAGGGATGCCAGGGATCGAACCCATGCAAAGGCAAATGCTCTACCCACTGTGCTATCGCTCTGGCCCAAATTCTCAATGCCTTGACAACATGATTTGTAAAATGTGGATAATCAGAGCATAATTTAGATGATTTTTTATGTGCAGAATGCCAGGAACATAAGTAAGAGTATAAAGCTAGTGGTATGAATATAATGATACTGTTTACAAGACCACTTAACTTGGGATGAGGGGTTAGCCCATATTTGGTGGCATTCAGGGGGCTACTTCTGGCTTTTTCTGTGCTCTGGGATCACCTGATGGTGCCTGGTGAAGAATCTACGGTGTTAGGGATTGAACCAGGATCAGCCTCATCAAGGTAAGTGCCTAAACCCCTGTATAATGTCTACACTATTAATTACAAAGGCTGTCAAGCAAAATAAAAAATAAGCATTATAGAAAAGTTAAAAGGAGAGATGAGGAGAATCCATACATTCTGATCACTGGGTCTAAGGGCTCTAGGACTCCTGGTTTTAACAGCATCCACATTCTGGATTGCTTTAAATGTCACAGCACAACTCATGGTTTAATAGTCTCTTTTACAAAAGTAACAAGCAATATCCTTAAGAAAAATATTTGGGGGTGAGGTGATAGCACAGCCGGGTAGGGCATTTGCCTTACATGCGGCCGACCTGGGTTCAATCCCCGGCAACACATATGATCCCCCAAACACAGCCAGGAGTAATTCCTGAGTGAAGAACCAGGAGTAACCCCAAGCATCACTGAGTGTGACCCAAAAAGCAAAAAAAAAAAAGGGGGTGGGGGAGAAAATACCTGTTTTAATTTATATTGAATGTGTTGAGAAAAATGGGTTTTAATAGAATAAACTAGGTTGTACAAGGGTGGTGTAAGATTACTTAGGATGGTATAGTGGACCTGTAAGGGATTTCATTTGATAGTCCCATATTGTTATCTCAGAAGTCCCAATAATAGGGGCGGAGCGATAGCACAGTGGCCAGGGCGTTTGCCTTGCAGGCAGCCGACCTGGGTTCGATCACCAGCATCCCATATGGTCCCCCAAGCACTGCCAGGAGTAATTCTTGAACGAAGAGTAGGAGTAACCTCTTAGCATTGCTGGGTGTGACCCAATAAATAGACAGATAGATAGACAGATAGACAGACAGACAGACAGAGCTGGGAGAACTCCTGGGAACTACCAGGTGTGGCCCCCAAAATACAAAACTCAAGGGTCAATTTTTTTCCACTAATTGAGTTTTTTTAACAAAAATTTTGACTGTGATAAAATAATTATAAAATTTAACATTTTAGGCATTCTTAAATGTACACTCTATTGACATTAATTATATTTACAATGTTATACCATCATCACCACTATTTCCAAACTCCCCCTAAAACCTCAAATAGATACAAATACTGTAACATTAAGCAATAATTTCCCATCCTGAATTCCCTAAATCCCAGTAATATCAAATCTACTTTTAGTTTCTACCTCTTCTAGGTATTACATATTTGTGGAATCCTATTTGTCCTTTTATGTGTGGCTTGCTTAATTTAGCATAACATTTTTCAAAGCTCATCCATATTGTAGCAGCTATTAGAGCATCATTTCCATTTACAGTTGGATAATATTCCATCGCAAGCACAAGACAGAATTACACTTAACTTGGAGTTGTCTGCCTTTTTGCTATTTTGAAGAATCTGCTATGAACACTGATATCTAAGTCCCTATTATAATGGCTTCAACTATTTTAGGGGGTACACTAAGGAGGTGACCTGCCAGGTCAAGTGATAATTCCATACTTAACTTTTTTATAAATTACCAAACTCTTAG
>JAJIBD010015347.1:0-24762 GCA_021461705.1 Cryptotis parvus | reverse complement strand
CTCTACAGACCCCGGCCCTAACACAGACCACTCTACAGACCCCGGCCCTAACACAGACCACTCTACAGACCCTGGCCTAACACAGACCACTCTACAGACCCTGGCCCTAACACAGACCACTCTACAGACCCCGGTCTTCACACAGACCACTCTACAGACCCTGGCCCTAACACAGACCACTCTACAGACCCCGCCCTAACACAGACCACTCTACAGACCCCGGCCCTAACACAGACCACTCTACAGACCCCGCCCTAACACAGACCACTCTACAGACCCCGGCCCTAACACAGACCACTCTACAGACCCCGGCCCTAACACAGACCACTCTACAGACCCCGGCCCTAACACAGACCACTCTACAGACCCCGGCCCTAACACAGACCACTCTACAGACCCCGCCCTAACACAGACCACTCTACAGACCCCGCCCTAACACAGACCACTCTACAGACCCCGGCCCTAACACAGACCACTCTACAGACCCCGGCCCTAACACAGACCACTCTACAGACCCTGGCCCTAACACAGACCACTCTACAGACCCTGGCCTTAACACAGACCACTCCTCATAGTCCATTCAAACACCTGGACTTATTTTCTGCCTCTGCCTTCGTGGGCAGACAGGAACAATGGCATTTTTCTTCTCCAAGATCCCAGGATACTTTTACCTCACACTTCATTTTCTGATTTCCTCCCCTCTTTAGTGATCGAATAAACCACTTACTCCCCAGTATCCAATTTAACAGCTCTTTGAAATACTAAGTACAGATGAACATTCTTTTTATCTTACCATTATTCCTCAGAATATAGTATCTCAGTAAAACAAAACCTATTACTCATAAGAACCTATTCTCCCTCCATATACGACAGTCAAATCATAGCTAACCTATGAATCTTACATAAGAAGCGCTCATACAACCAGACCTCTGTTGTTTTGTAGACACTGCTTTAAGAATATAGTCTTCCTGCCCACCGGTTAATTCTCAGTTGACAAGCATTCAGACAGCCTGAGTGAGGTTTATAGAGGTAATTCATAAGCTCATAAATAATTAAATGACTGACTCATAATAATTAAGTCTAATGCTTTTTGAGTGTCCCTTTAGAACTGGGCATCATGTCATCAGCTCCAATTTCACAGAACATTGCAATTTGCATAAACATAAAATCTGTGGATCTGTAGAACCAAGATTATGACCAGCTACAATCAAAGCACAAATTCCTTTTGTTGCATCGAGAATTACTAATGAGACCAGCTACAGTCAAATTACAGATGCCTTTTGCTCTATTTCAGTGTCACTAAGCACCATGGAAAGCACTATGTACATATTCCTCGAAAGGGACAGACATTAACATATTACTTTCTCCCATTAGCTTACTCCATACGCTATTTTTAATCACCAATATAGGGAAATAACTTAAGCTACCATCCACAGACCAGATAAAGAAGATATGCTAGATTTACACAATGGAGTACAACTCGCATGTTAAAGAACAAAAAAGCTAAATCTTGCCATCTGTGGCAAGGTGGAAAGTTTTATTAAAGTAAATTAGAAGAAAGAAAAATACCAGATGACTTTACTCTCACATGGAATATAAAGGAACAAAGAGAAATAAACAAACAAAACCCTTAGATTCAGACTGCAGGGAGGAGGGAGAGTAGTCAGAGCAAAGAGAATCCAATAAACTGTGTAGGGCTGTACACAGTTTGAATGGTGCATGTGCTGCAATAATAAACACTGAAGGAGAATGAACAGTTTTTTACGGTGATATAAAAACAATGCTACCTAGGGGCCTGAAAGAAAATACAAGGGATAGCTGGAACCCAGTTTGGCGCCCCATACATCGCCCCCAGACTATCACTGGGTACAGTCCTGGAGGTCCTGAGACCCCACCAGGGTGGCTGCTGTAATCCCTGGCACAGCAGGGCCAGATTAGCCCTGGCACTGAACTGACAGGGGAGTAGGCCCCTTTGTGGGAGCACCTCTTCAGAGGTCCCCAAAAGACTGCTATCTCACTTTAAAAATCAATTAAAAATTAAAAAGATGTTTTCAACGACATTATTCTACTGGCAAAGGAAACAGAAACAGAAATGGAACTGTTTCTACACCAAATTAAAGAATTTGTATGAAAAAGGAACACACGGGGCCGGAGTGATAGCCCAGCGGGTAGGGTGTTTGCCTTGCATGCGGCCGGCCTGCGCCGGCCCGGGTTCGATCCCCGGCATCCCATATGGTCCCCGAGCACCGCCAGGAGTAATTCCTGAGTGCAGAACCAGGAGTAACCCCTGAGCATCACCGGGTGTGACCCAAAAAGAAAAAAAAAAAAAAAAGGAACACAGGCTAAAACTAAGACTCTGAAGTAAACACGGAAAAAAGTATTGCACTCAACACATCAGATACAGATTTACTATGCAAGATTAAAAAAAAAAAAACGAACTCACAAAAGATTAACAACAACATCAAAATAATGGGGAGAGGAAATGAAAAGACACTTCTCTGAAGAAGACAAAAGAACGCAATAACCAGAATCTGGAAACAACCGGAGTGCCCAAGAACAGATGACTAGATAAAAAAAAAAAAATTAGTATAGCAGGTGAGAGACTCACAGACATGGGGCAGAACTGCTACCGGCTCTCCCTGTGCCCAGCCTCTCACAAGGCGCCTGGGAGGGATGGAGGGTTCTAGCCCTGGCCTGCCACCCCAGCAGAGCCTCGCAACAAGCCAGATGACCCCCCACTCCATGAGGGCCGCCATTTTCACATCTGGACTTCCCTCTCATAAGAATTCCACCCAGCAGACCAGACTATCACAGCCGGCTCGCAGCCACTTGAAGCCATGCAGTTCATCAATAAATGCTGTATTTAGAGGTGACTACAAGAGTATGCCACCCGCACAGCAAGCCTGGCAAGCTTACCCGTGGTCGTATTTGATATGCCAAATACCAGTAACAATTATATTAGGTCATGCCCATGACCTAATATAATGGTTTGAGGCTCTTTATGTTCCTGGAGCAAGCAGATGCCCTTGGGCTCTACTAGCATGAGACAGGACATATGGAGATGTTACTGGAGCCCGCTGGAGCAAATCAATGATGAACGGGAAGATAGTGATAGTGATAGCAGGTGGAGTGTTTGCCTTGCACACGGCTGACCCGGTTCTATCCCTAGCATTCCATATGGTCTCCTGAGCACAGTCAGGAGTAATTCCTGAGTTCATAGTCAGGAGTAATCCCTGAGCATTACGGGTATGACCCAAAAAAGCAAAAAAAAAAAAAAACAAACAAAAAAAAAACTATGGTACATTTATACAGTAGAATACTACATATCCATTAGGAAAAATTAAGCCATGAAATTTTCTAATGAATGGATAGACATGGAGAGTATCATGCTGAGTGAAACCCAAGGCCAGGGAAAACAGGAGCCAGGAGGACTGGTCAATAGTTGGAAGCATGCCACATAGTAGTGTGTGGGGAGGCGTGTACTGTGAGAAGGGCAGTTAGGATAGGAAGAACAATAATAGATGGAAATGATCATTTTGGACAGGAATTTGGAGCTGAAAATGATAAAGGGGTATACCTGATAATGTTTCAGTATATGTATTGCAAACCATAAAATCCATAAGAAAAGAGAACGAAAGTAAGGGTAAGGAGTGAGAGGGATACAGAGGGAGAGAGGGGGAGGGAGAGAGAGAAAGAAAGAGACAGAGACAGAGACAGAGACAGAGTCTCCATAGAGGCAGGCGCGCCCGGTGGGGGCAGAGAAAATAGTGGGGACATTAGTGATGGGAAATTAGTGATGGGAAATGTGCACTGGGAAGGGATGGGAACTGGAACACTGCATGACTGAAAGGCAATCATAAAAAACTTTGTAACCATGTATCTCACTGTGATTCAATTAAGAAAATATCCAGGCACAGGGAAAAGTACTCATCATCACATATTATAAGGAAATGCCAAATCAAGATGACAATGAGTTATCACCTCAAACCAGTATGAATGGCACATATCAAAAAAACTGGTAACAATCTGTGCTCACAAGGATGAAAAAGTAATGTTCCTCCACTGTTTGTGGGACTGTTGTCTGGTTCCACCCCTATGGATAACAGGATGGAGTTTTCTCAGGAAACAAAAACAGCAAGGTTGGGCGGATAAGGTTGCCTTGCATACGGCTTGCCTTGCATACGGCTGACCTGGGTTCAATACCTGGCATCCTATATGGTCCCCTGAGCACTGTTTGGAGTAATTCCTGATTGCAGAGCCAGGAGTAATCTCGGAGAATTGCTGGGTGGGACTCAAAAAGAGAAAAAAATATATAAATAGCATTGTCATACGATCCAGCAATTCTACTTGTTATCTATTCCCTGGATCCAAAAGTACTCATTCAAAAGGAGACATATGCACACCACCATTCACTGCAGTAGTTAGCACAATAACTAGGATAAGGAATCAAGCAAGGTTCCAACGACAGATAAATGGATAATGACGGCATGTTATATATAGAAAAGGGAATACTATGCAGCTGCAAGGCAGGATGAAAGCACGCTATTTGCTGCCACCTGAATGGAACTGGGGAATATCATGTTAGGCAAAGGAAGTCAGAAGTAAGACAAATACCAGTTGATCTCATCTGTCTGTGAGAGAGATAAAACAATGCGTCATGGAATGCAAGATATCAAAGGTGAGAAATCTAGACTACCCTGGCCGCTAGATTATAGAACTGAGAAGGAAAGGGGTGGAAAGAAACCAAAGTGGGGTGAGGGCAGGGGAAGATAGTAAGAAGAAGCAGATGGGAGGTCACAGGGTCAGGGTGAGGGCCTCATACACTGGCGGTGTAAAGGTAAGGTCTAGCTTCTGAATCGCAGAATCAACGGAACTGAAAGCTTCAAGATCCAAACTACAAAAAATCAAACTTAAAAATGAGGCAGGCTGGGGGTTGAAAGAGAAAACTGGGAACACTGGTAGAGGGAATTTGCATTAGTGATTGGTTTGGCATTGGGACACTGACTGAAAAAACTATGGATAACTTTGTAAATCAGTCTTAAAAAACTTTAAACAATTTTATTTATTTTTTTTTGAATTTATAATTCTTTTTTAATGTAACACCGTGAGATAGACATTTACAAAGCTGTTCATTATTGGGTTTCAGCCAAACAATGTTGTAGCACTCATCCCTCCACCAGTGCACATTGCCCACCACCAATGTCCCCAGATTCCCTCCCCATTCCCGAGACTGCCTCTAAGCAGGCACTTCTCTCTCTCTCTCTCTCTCTCACTTCTCTCTCACTCTTTCCCTTCTCTCTCTCTCTCTCTCTCTCTCTCTCTCTCTCTCTCTCTCTCTCTCTCCTTCTCTTACTCATTGTGTCTTGCCATACATACATTTAAGGGTTATCATGTATTTCCCTTTGCCTATATTCAATGCTCAGTTCAGTTCTAGTCTGGTGTTACCATATCCAACAATTAGTCGAACACTGGCATATATTTATATCTCACAAATCAATGCAGTCATTCTATAGCTGTGCTTTTCCTTTTGACTCATTTCACTAAGCATGATAATCCCCATGCCCATCCATTTATAGGCAAATTTCATGACTTCATAAAACAATTTACTATCTTAACAAATACCAAGTATATAAAAAGCATTGTTAGCTGTAGTCAGCATACTACAGCTGGCTATAGCCAACAATACAATAAAACACTACTCTACCCAGAAGTATCACTGAAAGTCTATAAACTTTGATCAATAACTCCCTATTTTATCCTACCTGAACCTCTTTGGCATGCACTGTTTCATGAATTCAGCATTTTTAGATTATACATACAAGTAAGATCATACAGTATTTATCTTTTCTGATTTATTTCACTTGGTATCATGCCCTCAAGATTCATCCACATCAAATCAGGGAGATAACTTAAAGAGCAGGATCACGTGCTTTGCGTGGTAGTGTCATGGTTACAGGTTACAGGTTTTATTCCTGTAACCATATGGTTCCAAGCGCCACCAGAAGCAGCCTCAGAGCACTGCTGATGGGATGACCCCAACCCTCCCAAGACCGGTACATTCATACTGTTACAAAACAGTAGAAATCCTTCATTTCATGATTCAATAATACAGTAGTATATATACATAAACAATTATCCTTGATTTGTGGAAATTCACGTAGGTTGTTTCTGTCTTAACTATTGTGAATAACACATAATGAACATGAAGGTAACTTCTAGATAGTGACTCATTTACTCTGGATATATATCTAAGTGGGTTGGTGAATCATTAGGGAGTACTATTTTAAATTTCTGAAGAACTTTCATACTGTTTTCTCAAATTGGCTGTACCAATTTACATTCCCACCAACAGCACAGAAACATTTCCTTTCTCCACATCCTATTAGGATGTTATCTCTGGGATTTTGATAATAATCATCCTAATACATGTAAGGTGATAACGGACTTCTGTTTCAATTTGCATTTCTCTGATAATTAAGGATGCTGAGTATCTTCTCCTGTTGGTCATTAATATGTTTCCTGTGGGAAAATAGCATCTGTTCAGGCCTTTTTCCTTATTTAATTGCATTATTTGTTGTATTTGGATTTTTTGGATTTCTTCTGCTACTGAGTTGTCTGAGTCACTCATTTAGTTTGAATATTAACCCTTATATAGATACATTGTTTACAACTATTTTCTCCCATTCTAAAGGCTCCCTTCCAATTTTTTATTTCTTCTGTGCAGAGACTATTTGTTTTGCTATAATACAACTTTTTTTGCATTTTCTGTGACTGCAAAATGTATATCTACTGATATATGCATCAATTACACTCCAACAGAACCAAATATCTCTCTATTTATCCCTATTGAATTGCACCACTTTGCAAAGGAGTAAAACATTAACTTTATCTACAACTCAATATTATTTAGGATTCCAAGATTTGGGTTTTCCTCAATCAGGTAACTCACATTTTACAAAATAATAAACATATTTTTATCATGTATTTCTTCTGGTTGTTTTATATCCATCTACAAGATTCACTCATACTTTTACCTAACTTCATCATGTTAAACTGACTGGAGAAGTATGTAATTTATACACTGATCAAAATAATATTTTTCTTTTTGGGTCACACCTGGCAATGCTCAGAGGTTGTTACTCCTGGCTCTGTACTGAGGAATTATTCCTGGTGGTGCTCAGGAGACCATCTGGGTTACCGTAGATTGAACCTGGGCTGGCCGTGTGCAAGGCAAACATCCTACCCACTGTACTATTGCTATGGCCCTGATTAAAATAATTTAACAAAGAAACTTCTTGCAGCAAAACTATCAGCTGTTTTAACATTTTGTTCAATGATGAAAAATATAATCTATAAATACACAATAATGTAGCAAAAAACTCTTCTTCAGGTGACAATAGAGAACAATGGAAGAAATTAAGTTAGTCATTAAATTATACCTTAATGTATACAAATTAATATAAAATCATTAACATTTTTTGCAAAAGTGAAGTCATATGCCACAAAGTCTTCCTCTACACTGTTAGATAATTAAAACAAGTTATTCTTCCAGAATTTCCAGAGGAAATAAAATACTACAGAACACTATAGAAATAGCAAAAGCTGAAGAAAACGTGAGTATATAATATCAGATTTAAATTAATTCAGTGACAATTCTTATCGCATTAGACATGAATTAGAAAATTACAGCAGGGTTAGAGAAATAGTACAGGGGTTAAGGGACTTGCCTTCCACAGAACCAAGTCCAATTTAGCCCTGGTACTATATATGCTCTGCCAAGTATCACCAGGAGTGATCCCTAACCACATAACCGTGAGTTTGTTCTAAGCATTGCTGGTGTAGCCCAAAAAGCAGACCAGCAAAAAAAAATGACAGCAAACTTTCTTCTTGCTCAACTATATACTAAACTTTTCCTATTTATTAAATTCGTCAATTATTTTTACCTATGTGAATTCATAGGTACACATTTCTAGACATAAATACCCACATATAATAATAATCTGTTGATGAACACTGAAGAAATCTTAAACTGAGCATCATAAAGTAAAGAAAAATAAAATGCATAGTAACTTTTAAAATAGATTTTTTAAAAATAGATAAAACAAGAGGCTAGCTTTATAAAAATATTGATCACCTGATATCCTGTTATTCATCGATTTGCTCGAGCGGCGCCAGTAATGTTTCCATTTTACCCTATCATGTGCCAGTGTAGCCCAATGGCATCTGTCTTTTTCGGGATAAAGATATTAAATATAAAAAAAGGAAAACCAAGGGAGTATACCTAAATAAGCATATTCAAGCCACTTAACTCAAAAACCAAATAAAAACAAGACACAATCCAAAAGTGAGGGGGACTCTTGTAAAGTCAAGAATCCTTTCTTTCTTTGGCACATCTACACAAGGGAATACTATGCAGCTATTAGGAAAAATGAAGTTATGAAATTTGCCTATAAATGGATGGACATAGAGAGGATTATGTTGAGTGAAATTAGCCAGAAGGAAAAAGAGATATAGGCCACCTGCCCCTGTAGGTGTTGCAGGTGTGGCTGTGGTGCCCGGCTGCATTGGCAGGTGGCAGACAGGAGAGAGACTTGTCTACACCCCCCAGAGCTCTGCCCTGTGGGCTCTGGATGGTGGGTGGTCTGACATAGGAAGAACAGTGCTCAGCCGCACCAGAGGCTTAGATAACAAAGTAGGCTAGGACCATGTCCTTCCCAGGATCTTTCACATCTGTACAACATAATGATCATTGTAGCTGTGACAAACTGGGAAGGTTGATGGAGAATGAGGAATTATAATGTCACATTACAAATTACTACTGAATATACACATAGATAACTGCATCATAAACCATAAGGCAAGTTACAAGTTGTAGGAGAAGAGAGAGAAATACAAAAATAGAGATAGAAAGATGAGAGACTCAGATGCACGGGGGAGAACTGCCATACGGCACTCCCCTAGATCAACTGACCATGAGGCTCCCAGGTAGCAAGATGGGTTTTGGGTGTTGGCTCATCACCTCTGTAGGGCCTCGGAAGCAGCCGGATGAGACTCTCTCACCATAGTAGCCGCCATTTTCTCGGTCCAGACCTGGTATATCAAACTAGTGGAACCAATCATGTTCTAGAATATATTACAATCTACAATGTGTAAGAAAGGGAAGTGAGAAGGAGAGAGAGAGAGAGAGAGAGAGAGAGAGAGAGAGAGAGAGAGGAGATAAAGAACCTGCCATGGAGGCAGGCTGGGGGAAGGGTAGGGAGGTGGGACATTGGTGATGGGAGATGGGCAGGGGTGGAGGGATGGGTGTTGGAACACTGTAGAACCAATATTCAAACATGAACATCTTGTAATTGTATATCTAACAGTGGCATAATAAAATACTTAAAAAATAAGACAGATATAGAATGACTGTATTTATTTGCATATATGATACCAATATCCAAGGTCAGGCAAAACATGGATCAGGAGGTCTTGTCAAAGGTAGACATTAACACAAACGTGTGGGAATCCGAGGTTAGGTAAGACAGATAATGGAACAGTGTGCTAATAATCGTCGAAAGTGATAATACCAACCTAGAACTGAGCATTAAATACAGGCAAAAACATACATATGGTAACCTCTAAATGTATGTATTGTAATCCACAATGTGTAAGAGAAGGAAGAGAGAAAGAGAGAGAGAAAGAGAAAGAAATAAAGAACCTGCCATAGAGGCAGGCTAGGGAGGGGGGAGGGAATCAGGAACATTGGTGATGGGAAATGGGCACTGGTGAAGGAATGGGTGCTGGAACACTGTGTGACTGAAACCGAAATATGAACATCTTATGAACATCTTTGTAATGTGTATCTCACGGTGGTATAATAAAATAGTAAAAAAAAAATCCTTTCTTTTCATCAACATAGGGGGATGATCAACTTCCTGCCAGAGTATCCTGGAATCCACTCTGGATCCAAGGAGAAGCAGAGGAGGCAAAGCTCAATGACAAACCCACACAAAGAAGCAAGGTTAAGAGTAAGAGACTACATGAAACTAAAAAGCTTCTGCACCTCAAAAGAAACAGTGACTAAGATACAAAAGCAGTCCACAGAATGGGAAAGAATATTCACCCAATACCGATCTAATAAGGGGTTAATATCCAGGATATATCAGGCACTGGTAGAACTTTACAAGAAGAAAACAAACAACCCCATCAAAAAAATGGGGAGAAGAAATGAACAGAAACTTCAGCAAGGAAGAAATTCGAATGGCAAAAAATACATAAGAAAAAATGCTCATCATCACTAATCATCAGAGAGATGCAAATCAAAACAACAATGAGATACCACTTTACACCACAGAGACTGGCACATATTCAAAAGAACAAGAACAACATGTGCTGGCGTGGGTGTGGGGAAAAGGGGGACACTCATCCACTGTTGGTGGGAATGCAGGCTGGTACAGCCTTTCTGGAAAACAATATGGACATTCCTCCAAAGACTAGAAATTGAACTCCCATTTGACCCAGCCATACCACTCCTGGGAATATACTCTGGGAAGCCAAAAAATACGAGCGGAAACACCATTCCTACTTTTATGTTCATAGCAGCATTATTCACAATAGCCAGAATCTGGAAGCAACCAGAGTGCCCGAAAATCGATGACTGGATAAAAGAAGCTTTGGTACATCTACACAATGGAATACTATGCAGCTGTTAGGAAAAATGAAGTTATAAAATTTGCCTACAAATGGATGGACATGGAGAAGATTATATTGAGCGAAATTAGCCAGAAGGAGAGAGACAGATACAGAATGACTGCATTTATCTGCATAACATAAATATATAGGTACATATTATGATACCAATATCCAAGGTCAAGTGAAACATATATCAGGAGGTCCTGTCAAAGGTGGAAATTATCACAAACGTGTGGGATTCAGAGGCTAGGTAAGACAGAAAATGGAACAGTGTGCTAACAATTGTTGAGGGTACTAATGCCAACCTAGAACTGAGCATTAAATAGAGGCAAAAGATACACATGACAACCCTTTAATGTATGTTCTGTAATCCATAGTCTGGAGGGAAGGAAAAGAGAAAGAGAGAGAAATGGAAAGAAATAAAGAACCTGCCATGGAGCAGGGCTGGGGGAGTGGGGAGGAACCGGGACGTTGGTGGTGGGAGATGGGCACTGGTGGCGGGATGTGTGCTGCAACACTGTTTGACCAAAACCCAAATATGAACTTTTTAATTGTATATCTTTGTAATTTTAAAAATAAAAAAAAAAAAAAGAGTAAGAGACTACAACATTAACCAACCTGCAGAGAGTGAAAAGATCAAGTATAAGTCTAACTTATAATATATAGTTATATACTTATATATAAATATATGTGTAGTAATACAATAAGCATTTATATACTACCCAATAGAGTCATGCTGCTAACATTTTGTTGATTCCACCCAGTTTCACAAATTTGTACATTTTCATAGATTTGACAAAGTAGGCTGGGAAAGTTCTACTGCTGAGCTACACGCCAGGTCCCCAGAAAGTATCCTTAGGGCATAAGGATGGGGTGCAAAGTGAGGGTCTGGACCATATAAGACTATACTCAGTGGTTCTTTCTGGCTCTGTACTCAGAAGTGACCCCAGGCAGGACTTGGTGGACCATTACGTGGTGCTTGATTTTGAATCTGGGACTATAAGGTGCAAGGCAAGTACCTTAACTCCTGTATTATCTATCTGGTTCCAGAAAGCATATTTCTAAAATTAACCATTAAAAGCACAAGTCAGACAAACTTCAAGGTATTTTTTAAAAAAAGCAAACAAGCAGACTAGAACCCATCATTGAATATACACAAAGAGACTTAAATGATAAACTCTAAATATCTGCAGGGCTAGCCACAATGTGTAAAAGAAGAGGGAGAAAGATGCAGAGACAGAGAGAGAAAGAGAGACAATGGGGGTACCTGCTATTGAGGCAGCCTGGGGGGTGGGTGGGAGGGGTGTGGGTACATTGGTGGTGAAATGGGGCACTGGTGGAGGGATGGGTGCTGGAATACTGTATTACCAAGCACCAATTATGAACACCTTTGTAACTGTATGTCTCACGGTGGTAAAATAAAAAATTTTTAAAAATTGCAAACAAAAAAATAGGCAAGCAAGCAAGCAAGAAAGTTGATTGAAAGGGCTAGTAACGGAGGTGAGCTGCTTGCCTTGCATGCACCTGACTGTGCTCTGATCCCTGCAGGAGCACTTCAGCTGGTCTCGTGAGCACCCCTAGGAATAACCCTTGAACACAGAGAGGAGTAGCTGCTGGACACCACCACCCGGTGTGATCCTACTGCCCCTTCTAATTTGCAAGATGGCTATTATAGGTGAGCTGTATTAGCAACAAAAATATCCAAGAATGAAAGCAAAATATCATAAAATTACTATTTCATGATCCATTTTTAAAAACATAATAGTGTAAATGACAAGACCCGTTGCACAGAACTTTGCTATTTTATGCACCTGCTGAGAATTTAACTTTTTTTTTTTTTTTTTTGCTTTTTGGGTCACACCCAGCAATGCTCAGGGGTTACTCCTGGCTCTGCACTCAGGAATTACTCCTCGTGGTGCTCAGGGGACCATATGGGATGATGGGGATCGGAGCCGGGCCGGCACAGGCCGACCACGTGCAAGGCAAACGCCCTACCCGCTGGGCTATCGCCGAGCCCCTGAATTTAACATTTTTAGCATATCTTGAAAAATGTACTTTACCTTCCATTTCTTTCAAGGGCAAAAGTGATGCCATCTTTCTGGAAAGGAAGTAGTTTTGCCCTTAGTTTGTCAGGTAAAAACTCCAGCTGTTTATGAGAGTCACTTGTCAAACAAGAACTCTGTCGTATACGAGACTTTTTTATGTTACGATCAGCAGGCATGATGATTCTAAAACAAAAGGGAAGGGGTGGAAGAAACAAATATTACTAAGTATAACTCACACTAAAACAAATTTTAAATAATATACTTACAAATAATCTTGATACATATAAAAATAAATAAAATTGTTGTATCATGCTCTTGGAATAAGCTATTAAGAAAAGTCAAAGCACCGAGTCAAGGTAATTACTTAATGCACTACCTAGGAACTGAGCATCCTCTAGTTTTTATTTTAAATTGAGCCATTATCTAGCCATACCTTTGATTTAAGCAATAAATGATTTACTGGAAAGTTAGAAATTAACCGAGTGAAATTAGTCAGAAGGAAAAGGAAAGATATAGAATGACTGCATTCATTTGTGGGATATAAAAAAATAATATGAGACTACTATCCAAGGCCAGTAAAAATGGCCCAGAAGGATTTGTCAAGGGTTGGAATCTACTATACGTGGGGGTGGGAAGGGGTGGAAGGTAACTAAGACAGAGAAAGCCCAATTTGGGAATGATAGTTGGAAACCGTAAAGACTAGGAACTGAGTACTGAGAGGGATATATACATGATGACCCTTCAGTGCATACATTGCAAACCACAATGCACTGAAAGGAGAAAGTATATGTATGTGTGTGTGAGAGAGAGACAGAGAGAGAGAGAGAGAGAGAGAGAGAGAGAGAAGAAAAGTGTCTGCCACAGAGGCAGGTTGTGGGGGGGGGCTGGGAGGGAAAAAGGGGGAAAAAAAAAAGAAATTAGATTTTATAGTCCCTGGCAGGAAGATTTATATACAAAGTATATGGCTTCATAATTAATTTTCAAAATTCACTTTCATATCATATACATTTCTACGAAAGAGATAAAAACTGAATTAAAAAATTATAATCTGACTTGCATTTCCAAAACTACAATTTGAGAAGTAATAATACCAAAAGGAAGACAAAGAATATTGTGCAAAGAATATTTGTTGTTGTTTTGGGGTCACACCTGCCGGTGCACAGGCTTACTCTTGGTTCTGCTCTCAGGTATCACTCCTGGTGGCTCAGGGCACCATATGGGGCACGAAGAATCCAACCCAGGTCAGGTGCATGCAAGGCAGGTGTCCTACCTGCTGTACTATTTCTCTGACCCAAGGAGAATAAATATTCCAAGAGGACTTGGTCAGTCTATAAAGCTCTCCTCGCCACTTCCCAATTGAGTAGGTAAGTGAATATAGAAATTATTTATGGCCCAGAACTGTGTAAATAATGTCTGCACAAACACCAATATGTGTGCATTGTTAGTGCTCTTCCAACAAGAACAACAATAAAGCTCCGAGTAAAGAATAAAGAATGGTTCATAGGGAAATGAATTGCAAAAGCAGGAAACCTATTATCTGACTGTAATAGATAAGGCAAGAAGCTTTTTGGCAGTGGAAGTGGATTTAGGAAATATACCAGAGGTAAAGCAAATAAGATTTACTGATAGACTACTTGTGCCTCCAGGAAAACATGGAATCAAAATGCACATTTAGGGGAGACAAGTGTAGGCTCAGATGATGAGTTCATGCCTTACATGTGTGTGGCTCTTTGATCATTGCTGAACACCACAAAAAATATACTCTTAAAATTAACAGCAATGGTGAAGAATACAGAAGAATGGATTAGCAGGAGGATCTCAATAGATGTTGTAGGAATATTTAAAGTTGAAGATGGCTATAAGACCTAAAGTTAAAATGTCAGATAGGCTTGGAAAAACTTGAGTCTCAAACTCTCGGGAGAAAGGGAGACTATATACATGCATTTGGGAGTCAACAAAAAATAAAGCCATTGTTCATCAGCTGGTGACTAGATCACTGAACATCTGGGAGCGCTCCATTTTTAGGAATGTCCTTATTTTACAAGTCGCAATGGGGTATTATATCATCTCCCAATTGAAAATTGGAAATATCAAAACAAAGTCTTGCTTTTTTAGACTGCCACCTACCTACTGGGTTTGCTAATTAGTTAAAGGATTTGAACTTTCAACTGGAAAGTCAAAGTTCAAATTAGAGAGATTTTGTAAAACCCAATCAAGGATAGTGGCAGCAGAAAGAGCCACTTCTGCTTTCCAGAAGTAACAGTGGTTCTGGAGTACTTCTCAAGAATCTACCACAAGGGTGTGGGGGGTCAGGGGCTAGGTAAGATAGAGAAGGGACCACTGTGCTAATAGTGGGAAATGGTAATGCTAAACTAAAACTAAGCACTGAATGTAGGCAAAGGAATATACATGATAACCCATAAGTGTATGCATTGCAAGCCACAACGTGGAAGATGAAGAGGAAGGGAAGAGGAGAAGGAGGAGGAGGAGGAGGAGAAGGAGGAGGAGGAGGAGGAGGAAGAGGAGGGAAGGAGAAAAAAGGAGGAAGAGGAGGAGGAGGAAGAGGAGAAAGGAGGAGGAGGAGGAGGAGGAGGAAGAGGAGGGAAGGAGGAAAAAGGAGGAAGAGGAGGAGGAGAAGGAGGAGGAGGAGGGAAGAAGGAAGAGGAGAAGGAGGAGAAGGAGGAGAAGGAGGAGGAGGCGAAGAAGAAGAAGAAAGCAGATTGGGAGAGGGAATCTGGGGACACTGGTGTTGCGAAGGGTGCACTGGTGAAGGGATGAGTGCTGAACACTGTATGACTGAGACCCAATCATTAACTACTTTGTAACTGTATATCCCATGGTGGTATAACATAATTTAAAATTAAATAAATTAAAATAAAAACCTACTTGGATAAAAAAAAAAATCAAGGTATGATCAAGGGACAGGAAAACTGGCAAGAAGCTAAGAAAGAACCCCACCATTACACTGCTTTTCATCTTAGCATTCAACACTGTTAATTTATTTAGGGGTATCCCAAGGAAAACTCAAGGAATCTAGGCGTCACTCTGACAATACTTAGCCCTGCTATTATGTCTGATCAGTCAGAAAGATGTGGTGCCACTAAGGCCTCCAGAGTTATACACAGTTGTGCCTCGGTAGCCCTGTGTTGGCATGAGTTGAACTCAGGGCCTGATGCATTGGAGGTACATAACCCAACCTTTTAAGCAATTTCCCTGACCCTGTGAAAATTCTTTTTTATTTATTTTGTCTTTCATTCATTCATTCATTTTGCTTTTTTGGGTCACACCCAGCAATGTTCAGGACTTACTCCTGCCTCTCCACCCAGGAATTAGTCCTGGTGGTGCTCAAGGGTTCATATGGGATGCCAGAGACAGAACCCAGGTCGGCTGTGTACAAGGCAAACACTTTACCCACTGTACTATCCCTCTGGCTCAAAAAATTCTTAACAATTTTCGAGAGAGTTGCTCAATGGGTGCCCCAAGCAATGAAGCTAGAGAGCTGAGCTCCCCGGCTATAGACCAAGACAAAACATTTTAATGAGCACTTTAATGAAAATATCTAACTTGGCATACACAAACTACAATGCAATTTCTATGATCTCTTTTGAGTGAATCAGACCTGTATTTGCAAAAGAATAATAAAATTTAAGCTCTTGGTGGAAGATATGTGAATTGCTTTGCTTCCAACTAGGACCTCAAAAAAGCTCTCAGAATCTAAAAATAGGGGCTGGAGCGATAGCCCAGCGGGTAGGGTGTTTGCCTTGCACGCAGCCGGCCTGTGCCGGCCCGGGTTCTATCCCCGTATCCCATATGGTCCCCTTAGCACCGCCAGGAGTAATTCCTGAGCGCAGAGCCAGGAGTAACCCCTGAGCATCGCCAGGTGTGACCCAAAAAGCAAAAAAAAAAAAAAAAAAAAGAATCTAAAAAATATATCAGGGCCAGAGAGTACAGCAGGAAGGGTGTTTTCTTTGCATGTGACCAACAGAGGTTGCTTATGACCAACACCCCATATGGTCGCCCAATCTCCACCAGGAATGATCCCTTAGTGCAGTCAGAAGTAATCTCCAAGCACTGCCATGTGTGGCGCCAAAGCAAAAAAAAAAAAAAAAAAAAAAAACTTTAAAAGTACAGAGTGGGTACAGCAAAATTAAGAGAACATAAAAATTTCAGTTAATACTCAAAATTATTTTGTTTTTACTTATTTTGAACAGGAGGGGTTGGGCCATCCCTTCCCGACTTTATGCACAGAAGTCATCACTGGTTCTAATCAGGGCACCATACGTAGTGCTGGAGATTCAAACTGGGGTTCACCATAGGCAAGAAAAGCTACCTACTATGGGCTCTTCAAAAATAATTTTATTTGAGTGGCGCACTCACTGAGAGTCTGGCAGCACTGCTGGCTGGCATCCCCACACCACAATCAAGAGTGTGACCTCCACCACACCACACGCCTGTCTGTGTACAATCCCGATAACCCACACAGTCAAGCGTGCAATCATCCCAATGAAATGTATACTAGCCTCAGTCATCACAACAACGGGAAAGGA
Organism: Cryptotis parvus; assembly: GCA_021461705.1. Taxonomy (NCBI): domain Eukaryota; kingdom Metazoa; phylum Chordata; class Mammalia; order Eulipotyphla; family Soricidae; genus Cryptotis; species Cryptotis parvus. Next base: position 7,496 of record JAJIBD010015347.1, on the reverse strand, counting down.
AGAATTTTAAATTCTTTAGTATAAAAATTATATTATAATGAAAAACTTTCATATAAGTTATCATTGCTGCAAACAACAATCGAAAGCAACAATGCGTGACAAAAAGACTTGGATTTACTCTTTCCAAATTATCAAGAAACAGTCAAAATTACTGTGTATTTATTTATTTTAGCTATTTTTAGGTCACACCTGGTGATGCTCAGGGGCTACGCCTGGCTCTGCACTCAGAAATTACTCCTGGTGGTGCTGAGGGACTATATGGGATGCCGAGGATTGAACTCAAATCACCCAGGTGCAAGCAAACACTCTACCCACGTGTGGGAGTCAGAGTTTAGGTAAGACAGAAAATGGAACAGTGTGCTAACAATTGTCCAGGGTACTAATGCCAACCTAGAACTGAGCATTAAATAGAGGCAAAAAGATACACATGACAACCCTTTAATGTACTTCTGTAATTCATAGTGTGGAGGGGAAGGAAAAGAGAAAGAGAGAGAAATGGAAAGAAAGAAAAGAACCTGCCATGGAGCAGGGGCTGGGGGAGGGGGAGGGAACTGGGGACGTTGGTGGTGGGAGAGTGGGCACTGGTGGCGGGATGGGTGCTGGAACACTGTATGACCAAAACCCAAATATGAACTTTGTAATTGTATATCTTTGTAATTGTAAACATAAAAAATTAAAAAAAAAACACTCTACCCACTATACTATTACTCTGGCCCCTATTGTATATATAAGAATATGAATAACAACAAAGCAAATGTGTATGTATCCATTTATAAAATCTATGGAGGATTCAGTTTTTAAAATTCAGCAAGAAAGATTTGATATACTACATACATCCAAGTTCCCTTTAGGTAAGTTGGGGGAACTATTAAGATGAAGCTAGCAACACTTAATACCGTACTATTATCAACACAATAGCAATTGACCAGGGAAATTTAGTAAAAACAAAATATAGCAGAACTCATTTTCTACACAATTCTCTTGGTAAGCAACACAGAAAAGAATGAAGAAAAGCTTATATTTTCAACCTAAAATAAAAATGGCATGTTCATAATCAATTGGGAGCATGATAAATTCAACTGAAACTTGCTGACGGATTCTTAAATAAACAGGATGCTGAGGAGAATGAAATGCTGTCTGAAAGAACAGGGATAACTGGTGCAGAAACACTATTTCTGAAATGAAATCAGGAATAACTTTGTAATTCGTGGGAAATTAATTTTTAAAAATTTAAAATAAATGAATAAAAAGGACAGGGACATAGCTGAAAGCACTGGAGTGCAAGCTTTGCATGCAGGGGCCCCACGTTTGATACCTGGCACAATTCCCAGCATAGTGCTGGGAGAGGATCCTGACACCATGAGGAAAAAAGACTGTTACCTACCAGAAAAAAAGATTATTAAAATATGCTATCAAGTTACTTTTTTGGGAAATAACAAGAATATGTTTGGTCAGGAAATTAAGCACTTTGCAGAGATCATTCCCTTTTTTTTTTAAATTAAGAATTTAGTGGCCGGAGAGATAGCACAGTGGGTAGGATGTTTGTCTTGCATGCGGCTGACGCGGGCTCAATCCCCAGGATCACATATGGTTCCCGAGCACTGCCAGGAGTAATTCCTGAGTATAAAGTAGCAGTAATCACTGAGCATTGCCGGGTGAAACCCAAAAGGAAAAAAAAAATATTCAGTGGAATTTATAGTTGAATACAAAGAAGTAGTGAACTAGAATATTCAATATAAATGAAATAGCACCAATTCCTAAAGCTATGATACTGAAGTTAAAATTAGTATTTCTATTTTATGCACATTCTCAAAATAATTCAAAATCATTACATTAAAAATGCAAAAAGACAGATTAACATAGTTGAGAGTGAAAATCAAGAAATAAAGGAAACTTTAGGGGCCTTGGAACTAGTAAGGCATATGTTTTGCATATGGCCAACATGGGTAATATCTCATGTTTATAAGTATAAAAAGTTTATCATATTATATATAAACAAAATATTAGCAAACAATACCATAATAAATTGATGGATTATGATCTAATGACTAAATAAGTTTACTTAGGTTCAGTGTCAATCTATAGGGCCAGACTCAAATGATTATAGCACCTGCTTGGCATGCAGAGCTCCAGGTGAATCTTCAGCACCACATGGCCCCAAGAACCACTGGTAGCAACCCTGGAGCACCTTTATGGGAGTAACCCCTGAGTACTGAAGAGTAAGCCCTCCCTACAACAAAACCCCACTGAAGTTCAATAGACAAGATGGTGGGGCTAGAGCGAAAGCACAGCGGGTATGCCCTTCACATGACCGACCTGGCTTTGAATCCCAACATCCCATATGGTTCCCCACGCCAACACCAGGAGTAATTCCTGAGTGCAGAGCCAGGAGGAACCCATGAACATTGCTGGGTGTGACCCAAAAGGCAAAAAAAAAAAAAAAAAAGAAGAAGAAGAAAATGGTGCTAAAATTCATGTGATATGTAAGGGATCCAAAAAACCTGAATAAGGGAAGTAATGGAGAAAGAAGTACCCTGGTAATGTAAGGGAGTGGTAAAGCTACATATTCAACGATAGGTCCAACGACACTGAAAACGTGCGATCCAAAACACTACTACCACCAAACTTTAAAATGTGCCTGTCACGGTGGCAGGCTGGAGGGGGCAGGAGGGAACATAGGAAGATTGGTGCTAGACTATTATATGCCTAAAACTCAATTATGCTTCTTTAATTATATCATGCTTCTTTAATTAAATTAAAAATTTTTAAAACAGTTTGATGGCATAGTTCCTTGTAAAAGTTACTACAAAGACACAATCAATTGAGTAAAGTACTAGCATATGACAGATCAATAGACTAGAATCCTAATCCAACATAACTACTGTTGAGATTTGACAAGGATGTCAAAACAATTCAATAGGAAAAGAATGGTGTTGTGGAGATAAAGAACCTGAAATAGAGGCAGGCTAGGGGAGGGAGGAGGGAATCAGGGACATTGGTGGTGGGAAATGGGCACTGATGGAGGGACGGGTGTTGGAACACTGTATGACCAAAACCCAAATATGGACATCTTTGTAATTATATATCTCACGGTGTTATAATAAAATATAAAAATAAAAAAGAATGGTCTTATCAAGAAATAGAGTTGGAAAAATTAACGTCGGGGATGTCGCCGGGATCCCCGACAGTGTCAGGACAAAAAGTTCTCTTCTACCTCCGAGGATGCTGGGGGAACAGATGAAAACTCATGATTCCGGTGCAATTCCAAAAAGGCTTTAAATAGTACAAAAGCTCTTCCGCAGCACTCCAATATAATGAACAAACTCTAGCTCTGGTCCGAACTTAGACCATAAAAAAAGAGCCTAAGTCTCCCACCAAAGAGAGAGAGAAATCACCTGAGATGAGTCCTACCCAGAAGAAGGAGCAAAAGGCCAAAGAGCCTAAAGCCAAAACCGCAGGGAGCCAAAAGCCAAAAGCAAAAAGTCCAAGGGGCCTCAAGTCAGTTCCCTTATATACACAAAAGTAATCCGATTTATGACAGGGAGAGTCATGTCAACAAAGAACCCTAAACAGAGTGTAGAAGAGCAGTGCCACACCCTATTACAGGTATAAACAAAGGTTATGCCAAGGACTAATCCCGAGATTATCTCTTATATAAAACACTGGAGGGAGAGAGAGAGAGAGAGAGAGAGAGAGAGAGAGAGAGAGAGAGAAAGAGAGAGAGACAGAGAGGGCTGATATAAAGTAATACATCTTAATTTCGTGAGCTTTATGTAATCTACATGGTACCCACAAGGTCCTTCTTATTATTATCTGCACCAGGGTGATTCTGAGTATCTTGTTCTCGTGTACTGAAAGGTTCATACTCGCCTGCTTAGAGCAAACTTGTATGATCTTTCCTATAGTCTCAACGTAGCCAGGGTGGTAGTCTCCTGGTAAATTCTAACTGTCCCACGCTAGGTGCAGTGGGTATAAAAGAGGAGCTGTGCTCAATCTAGGAAACAGAGAAGTTTTAGTAGATGTATAAATCAGAAGTTATTCAGTCAAGGTGACTTCTGTAACTGCTACACCCTCTAACAGTGTTTACATAGAAGAGAGGTCTCATTAGAATGAACCTTGGCTTAAACAGATTAAGCTGTGAGTGGGAAAAACAACAAAGCTCCCAAATTAGCTAGATCTGTCATCCAACAATTTACCACATATAAAGAAAAATGGTGAAAGTCTTAATACAATCACATGTAAAATTACCTACAAGTGGGTCAAACACCTTTTTCCTTTTGGGGAGGAGGGGTTTTGAACCATTCCCAGCTGAGCTCAGGGGCTTTGTGCTCAGGGACCACTCCTGGCTTTGTGCTCAGGGTCCACTCCTGGCAGTGATCTGGGTCAGCTACAGGCAAGGCAAGCACCTTACCCACTGTACTGTCTCTCCCGCCCCTCAAACACTTCTAAAATATCAGAGCTAAAAAGATGAAAATCTTTAGAGAAAGCATTAAGAATCAATATTCCTAACCTGGAGGCCTTGGGAGATAGCTCACAGGTGCGGAGCAACTGCCATGACTTCAACCCCTGGCAGTGATAGGTGTAGTCCTACAGGCATCCAGCGCCTCGGAAAGTGGTCCTGGTGGCCTCAGTAGCACTAAACTCAAGGAACACCACAGCCCTGGGTCAAGCACTAAACCATTGGGCCCATAGAGCCAGGCAAAGTCTCACCAGGGAGTGATCTTTGGACGTCCTTCTGATCTAGTAATAAGGTTACCGTTTACTGGTATGAACTAGTATTTTGGGGGTTGTCTACCACATATTTCTGTCAATGATGTGTGAAGAACTTGGACATACAAAATTCCATTTAATCCATCTAAGAAGCCTATGAAACATATTCTTGTTCACTAAAGAGGTGACTATGGCACAATGGGTGAGAAAATCAGGATTTAAGTATGAGTTTAACTTCGCTATGAAGAAAAAAAATAAAGCTTCATCCAAAAAAATTGAAAAACAAACAAGGGGGAATTCTCACACCAGCCTGTCTCCGCCTCAGGTATTCTCCCTGGGGTGTGAGGCTGGCTGGGCGGGCGCCTGGGGTCCGGGCAGAGACCCAGGTCTCGGGAGAAGGTGGAACTACAACCCCCAGAAGTCCGAGCAGAAGCGGAAGTAAAAGGACATTTTGAGCTCTCACACCAGCCTGTCTCCGCCTCAAGTATTCTGCCTGGGGTATGCGGCTGACCGGTAGGGCGGCCGCTAAGGTGGTCGCTTATTAATACAAATACTAGGAAATTCAACACCAAGGGAAGGTGTTCAAGAAAAAAAGAAACAGTTAAAAAAAAAAAAAAAAAAAAAGAAAAAAAGAAACAGTACACTAGAGGAATCTATCTCTGAACACCGCAACACCATGGGGAAACAAAGCAGATCCCCAGTTCGAAGAACAGATGAAGGAATCAACCCTGAAGACTCAAAAAAAAAAAAATGCAGATGTGCAACGATCTCTCTGAAAATGAATTTAGAGAAGAAATTGGTAGGATGTTTAAGGAGCTCAACGAAAAAATGGAGCAGATGTCCAATAAAAAACAGGAGAACATAAACGAAGCAGTTGAAAGGGCAGTCAATAAATTACGGGAGGTAATGAGAGCAGAAATGAGAACCATGCAAATAGAAATATCATCGCTTAAAAACTCAATAGATGAGGGGCGGGAGCGATAGCTCAGTGGGTAGGGCGTTTGCCTTGCAAGCGGCCGCCCATGGCGGCCCTGGTTCGATCCCCGGCATCCCATATGGTCCCCTGAGCACCGCCAGGGGTAATTCCTGAGTGCAGAGCCAGGAGTAACCCCCTGAGCATTGCCAGGTGTGACCCAAAAAAGCAAAAAAAAAAAAAAAAAAAAGAAAGAAAGAAAACTCAATAGATGAAATGAAAAAACACAATAGGGGCTCTCAACAGTAGGATGATAGCAGCGGAAAAGAGAATCAGTGAGACTGAAGAAGAGCTGCAGAAAGCACTCAGAGAACTACATGATGGGAAAAAAAAAACGGAAAATGAATCAGCAACGGAACAGAGAACAATGGGATGAAGCCAGGCAGAACACCATAAGAATCATCGGGCGTCCCATAGGGACAGGAAAGTAACCCTCAAGGAAATTAAAACAGTTAAAAACATCCTGAGAGCTGCTACTGGCTCTCCCTGTGACCAGCAGCTCAGGAGGCGCCCAGGAGGGGATGGTGGGTTCTAGCCCTGGCCCACCATCCCAGCAGAGCCTTGCAACAAGCCAGACAACCCCCAACTCCATGAGGGCCTCCATTTTCCACATCCGGCTTCTCTCTCGCCAGACCTCCACCCTGCAGACCAGCCTATCAGCGCCCGGCTCATCGAAGTTCCACCCCTGCAGCAGTCTTTCTTAAATCTGGCCCAGGTATGCTGGTCCAGAGACTCGCAGACATGGGACAGAGCTGCTACTGGCTCTCCCTGTGACCAGCCACTCAGGAGGCGCCCGGGGGGGATGGTGGGTTCTAGCCCTGGCCCACCATTCCAGCAGAGCCTTGCAACAAGCCAGACGACCCCCCACTCCATGAGGGGCCTCCATTTTCCACATCCGGACTTCTCTCTCGTCAGACCTCCACCCTGCAGACCAGCCTATAAGTGCCTGGCTCCACGCGGCCGCGTGGTTCATCAATAAATGCTGGACTTAGAGATGCCTACAAGAGTATGCTACCTGCACGGCAGAGCCTGGCAAGCTACCCGTGTTGTATTTGATATATATGCCAAATACCAGTAACAATTATAGACCTCATTCTGGAATGAATTGAGGCTCCCTTATGTTCCTGGAGCAAGCAAAGCCTTGGGCTCTACTAGCATGAGACAGGACACATGGAGATGTTACTGGGGCCCGCTTCGAGCAAATCGATGATGAAACGGGAAGACAGTGATACAGTGACAGTGAAAAACATCCTGGCTGAAAAGTTCCCGAGTTAAAAAACAAAGGCATCCAGATGCAAGAAGCCCGACGCTATACCAGCAAGAAGAGAACCCAATAGAAAGAACCCAAGACACATCCAAGTAAAAGTAATGGATGCCATAGACAAAGACATAATTCTTCAGGCAGCAAGATCAAAGAAGGAAATTGTATACAAAGGAGCAACCATTCGACTTTGCAGACTTCTCAGAAGTCACCCTCCAATCCCGAGAAGGCAGTAGTGGGATATAGTAAAAAAAATTAATGAAATGAATGCCTCAGCAAGAATTCTTTATCCAGCTAAACTCTCACTCAGATTTGAAGGACAGATATACAACTTCTTGGATAAACAACAGCTTAGGAACTTTGTAAAATCAAAACCAACCTTAAAAGAAGGACTGAAAGATCTACTATAAGACGAGACATAACCCAAAAGAACCAACCTATACAGAAAGATGGCACAAAATCCCACGACAATAATCTCTCTCAATGTCAATGGTCTAAATGAACCAGTTAAGAGACAGAGTGGCAAAAATGGATCAAAAAAACTGAATCCCT
>JAJIBD010015346.1:0-36791 GCA_021461705.1 Cryptotis parvus | reverse complement strand
GCCTAACATGTGACAGGTCCGTTGTGCCACGTCTACAAACTTTGCCACATCTGATAAGCTTTTGGTGTCTTTTTTCATTACAGACATCCCAGCATTATGAGACAGCTACACTTTGGTTTCTAGTCTGCATTCTCCTCAGAGTAATGGTGTTAGGCAACTTATTTATGGATGTACGCATGGTTGGAGAGTGTCTTCTCACATCTTTAGTTTATTTTTTTGTTGAGGTGTTTACCTTGTTGTGGGAACACGGCTTACTCATGGCTCTGTGCTCAGAGCTCATGAGATGAAACCATAGCTCATAAGATCTCAGGGCTCATGAGATGAAACCTGAGTAACCTGCTTTCAAAGTAAGCATCTTACTTGCTTTACTACTCTCCAGCCCAAGTTGTTTATCTTTCTTTCTATTACTGATTTGTAGTTAAAGAAAAATTGATTGTTTTTAAAACCTAGATGTAACTTAACTTCTTTATTGTTAATATTTGCCTAAGTCCTGGATTTTTCTCTTGTCTTTAATGTGATTTTTTAGCAGAAATATTTAATTTACAAAGTCCAACTTATTATTATATCTTTGCTGAGCACTTTTTTGCATGCTAAAATTTTTTTAGAATTTACCAAACTCCTGATAAAAAGTCTGAAGCGGGCCAGAGCGATAGCCCAGCGGTAGGGCATTTGCCTTGCACGCAGCCAGCCTGTGCCGGCCCGGGTTTGATCCCCAGCATCCCATATGATCCCCTGAGCACCGCCAGGAAGTAATTCCTGAGTGCAGAGCCAGGAGTAACCCCTGAGCATTGCCGGTGTGACCCAAAAACCAAAAAAAAAAAAAAAAAAAAAAAAAAAGTCTGAAGCTATTCTTTATTTTCCTCCAGAAACCCTAGGAATTGTTGAAATGAAGTCTTCTAATGTCCAATTGTGTTTTCCAAACACAAGGAAGCTTCAAACAAGGTGGTAAAGTGCAGGGAGCTGAGGCCCAATGCTGATCATGAGCTTCTTGGGAGCAAGGGGAGCAGTTCCTCCCAGGGCTTTGGCTCTCATAGCCATTAAGCTGGCAGGTCTGCCCTGCCTTTTAAAAAAGCGACTCGCAAATGGATTTCACAGGGTGCTGTGACCCTTGATGTGCAGCATGGCCTGCCGCGCCCTTCTTCCAAACCACACCACATTCACCCAGAGACTCCCACTCCTGCCCTCTCCCGCCAAGCCTGCTGCACCACCCCCAACTCTCACCGCCCCACGCCACCTCCTCTCCCATCCACCTCCATCCACCAGACAGCATCTGAAGACGCTGGGCAAAGCCTTGCTAGAGCACCAGTTCATTTCCTGTTCCTGAACATGCTTGGTGATTTCTGAGCAGCCAGCTTCTGTTGTCTGCCACTTTGGCTTCATCCCTGCTCTAGGATGACGACTACAACTGGGACAGAGCTTACCTTTATGAAAGTGATTCCTGTCCAGTCCCTGCAGGGCCCTCGCCATCTTTCCCACTTCATTTCCCCTTCCCTCCTTTGGTGTTGGAGCTGCAGTTACTGAGGGTTACCCTGGTCAATGGTGTCTGAGCACTTGGTCAGATTGCACCAAAGATAGCATATTTGCTTGTGCCACTGGAGGACGTCAGTACTGCAAGATGGCATTTGGCATGTGGGATGTTTCAAGGAACCAACTCTTAGCCTCAGGTTTGAAATCCCTTTTCAAGCAAAAAAAAGTAGTGAAGCCTGTGTTCTAGAAACCTAGAAAATGCCAATCATCCCCAAACCTTCACCAAATCCAAACCTCAGCCTTTGGTTGCCTGGGTCTCAGTTGATACATGGTGATGTTTGAGCCACAGCTGATTGGTCAAATGAATATCGCCTGAGGAGACTGAGTTCAGCGATCCAATGAGAAGCTGGCCAGCAGTGGTTCAGTGACCCCTCAAAAATATAAGATTCTCCTAGGATAAAAATTTTCTTGAGAATCTGAACTAAAAACACAGGAAAATTTGTCCCAAGCTGCAAGCTGAAGAGAAACAAGTTGTAGAAAGAAAAAGTTCAGGCTGTTGAAAAGGGTCCTAGATCAGATTAAGTCAGAGGAGCTGCCCCTGAGCTAAGAGGAAACCCGAGGAGAAGGCAGAGCTCAGAAGAGCTGCTCACAGCGAAGCAATCCCAGATGAGGCACAGATTTGATTCCTGCTCAGGGACCGCATCGGCCCCAGTGACTGAGGAAGTCTGTGTCATCACCAAACAGTTTGACCAAATTAAGGGAAGGGAAAAGAAAAGTGAGGGCATGAGGAAAAGCAAAGTGAACAGAAAGAACTACAGTAGCTCAGGTACGTGTGACTTCTTAAAGTGGTTGTCAATATTTCCTACATAAATTAGGGGACATGTATAATATTGGCTTCTCCAGAGAGGAGTCAGAAATCTGAGGTTCCTGTGAAGACACTCAGTATGTCAGAGAGCGAGAGTCTGTCATTGAGTCATTGAACTCTGGCTAATGTCTTGTTAGTTTTTTTTTTAAAGCCGATTCTTTTAGGTGCTCACTTCTAGAGATAGGGGTGAGATAACAAGAACTCCTAAGTATCAGAAATCAAGAAAGAGAGAGAAAGGGAAAGAAATAAAGAACCTGCCATGGAGGTGGGCTGGGGAAGGGGGAGGGAACCGGGGACGTTGGTGGTGGGAGATGGGCACTGGTGGAGGGATGGGTGCTGGAACACTGTATGACCAAAACCCAAATATGAACTTTTTTAATTGTATATCTTTGTAATTGTAAAAATAAAAAATTTAAAAAAAAATCAGAAATCTGGGAATATGGTGGTTTTTTTTTTTTTTTTGCTAAAAGTCACTTCTAAGGGAATGGCATTCTAATGAAGGCAATGGTCAATTTGCCCCAGAGGTTAATTAACACAAAGGTTGTGGCTTAGAATCACAAAAGATTTTCTAGGGCCACTCAGCACACCCTCACAAACATTCTTAATTCTTTGCAAATTCAGCTTCTGGACCTTACCAGAATTCTAACCGTGACTCTGCCCTGCTTTCTCTTTACACCGCACCAAGGGCAAAGGCAGTGTTAGAAGATTTGCTAAATGTGACCTGAAGTTTAGGCTTCCCGAACCCCTTCACACCTCCATGCACCTCTGGCAACGGCTAATCTGTTATCTGTGTCTATGAGCTTTTCTTTTCAGATTGGACATTATAAACGGTACCATATGAAATCCCGTATCACTGTCTTCCTGTTCATCATTGATTTGCTCGAGCGGGCACCAGTAACATCTCCATATGTCCTGTCTCATGCAAGTAGAGCCCAAGGGCACCTGCTTGCTCCAAGAACATAAAGAACCTCAAACCATTCCATCAGGTCATGGGAATGAGGTCTATAATTGTTACTGGTATTTGGCATATCAAATATGACATGGGTAGCTTGCCAGGCTCTGCCGTGCGCATACTCTTGTAATCCTCTCTAAATCCAGCATTTATTAATGAACCGTGTGACCACAAGCAGCTGCGACAGCAAGGCTGTGATAGACTGGTCTGCTGGGTGGAGTTCTGACGAGGGGGAAGTCGGCTGTGGAAAATGGAGGCCCTCATGGAGTGGGGGGGTCGTCTGGCTTGTTGCGAGGCTCTGCTGGGGTGGCAGGCCAGGGCTAGAACCCGCCATCCCTTGCGGGTGCCTCATAAGTTTAAAGTTTTATAATTAAAACTTAATTTTTTTATTCTCATGTTTTAAAAAATTAAAATTTCCCCTTACATTTAATATAAACACTGGTTTACAAAGTTGTTTATAATGATTTTTTTTACAGGCATTCAATGTTCTAACGCTAATCTCACCACCATCACACCTTTTCTTCACCATAAAACTCAATTTTTTTAATGTGAAAATTGTTGCATCTTGGGCCAGAGCGATGGCAGTGGGTAGGGCGTTTACCTTGCACACTACTGACCTGGGTTCAATCCCTGGCATCCCATATGGTCCCCAAGCACTGAAAGGGAGTAATTCTTGAGTGCAGAGCCAGGAGTAACACAAGCACTACTGGGTGTGACCCCCAAAAGCAAAAAAAAAAAAGTTACATCTCATCACAGGGTTAAGTCCTTGTCTAAAGAATTTATTAAGCTGCTTGTTGCTGGCTGAGCCATCTGTGTTACTGTCTTTGTGGGAGTGTAGTTTGTTCCTGTGCTACTTTCCCATCTAATATGCTGTTCTCCTGCCGGGTTACAGTATTGAGGAATAAAAGGGCATTCCTCAATACCATATGAAAATTAAATTAAATTAAAATAAGTCAAAAGGGAGTTTTATTTTCCCCCTGGTTCTGAAGTGACCATAAATCATGGTTGCTGGCAGGGCTGTGACCCCTGAGACGTCAAATAAAAAGGCTTCTTCTGCCTCACCTTCCTCTCACCTCACTTTCCTCTCTATCTCACTCTCCTCCCCCACCTCACCTTCCTCCCACCTCGCACTCCTTCCACCTTACCCTCCTCCCAACTCACCTTCCGACCCACCTCAACTTCGTCCTACCATCACACTCATTCCACCTTACTCCTCCTAACTCATCTTCCTCCCTACCTCATCTTTCCAACCTTCCAGTCCTGCTTCATCCTCCTCACCTCTTGCAGAGCCTGGTGCCTAGAGGAGTTCCTTGCATTGTGGCAGCTCTCTCAGATCTGTCACGTCTCCACAAGGCCTTTGTGTGCCTCAACTCTGCCTTTTTGCTTTTCCCTTTGTGGGTCTTTGTCACAGCTTTTAGGGCCCACCTAGATAACCCAGGAAGAACTTATCTCAAGATCCTTAATAATGTCTATAAGGACTCATTTCCTGAATGAGGACATTCCCAGATATGAATGAATGAATGTTTTTGTGGAAGTCCTAGTTCAACCCACAAGGACATTATGAAGTTGAATCAGAGAGACAGTCTCGAAAGTTTAATAGTTTTTCATAGGGAAAACGGAATGACACATAGCTAGAGATGATCTAGAAATTTTACTGTGACCAATTTAGTCCTGAGAGAGAGAAAGAGACACCTAGTCTCCCTGGGTCAACACTGGAGAGAAAAGGCAAAATGAAAGCTGTATTTGAGTAAGTTGTCGTCAGAGCACTGTTCTTTGACAGAGAAATTGAGACATCACTGGCATTCAGTCAGTTTGAAATATATATCTATCCTGTCAGCAGAAACTCTCCCTCTTGCCCTTTCTATCTTGGGCCCCTCTCCCTTCAGCCCCACCTCCCAGCTGCTGGGTGCTCCCAGGGCAAGGGGCAACTGAGCACAGCCCCTGGCCACCAGAGGCCTGTCAGACAGTTCCAATGCAGGTCTCCGTGCTGATTAGGAGCATTAGTACTTAGCTGAGAAAGAGCTCAACCCAGAACAGGTCTCTGTTGGGCATACTGGACACCAGGGATCTGCCCACAGACACCTGTTTGGGGAGAGCTGTGTCTCTTGCTCCATTCAGGGCTCTGGGTTCATAGGTAGGCATGGCACAGCCCTACACAGCAGAATGTTGAAAACTGAACTAACAGATTCATGACTTGAAGAGCAACAAATGAGTCATTTTCTCAGACATACACTTCAGTGGAGAGATGCTCTCTTGCTTAGACATGCAGCCCTCAACACCATGCCTTTTCCAAGTTCTTCCTTTTGACAAACTGAACCTCAGTAGGTGGAATAACTCCTTACCCCTCCTGAATCCAGTCCCTGTCAACAACCATCAGCATTCTATGTCTGAAAGCCTAACTTCTCACATGGAATATTCTCCTTTTCCAATTTCGCGCTCTCTTCATTGTGGCCCCTAGGTTCATCTATGATGAGCCACATCAGAACCCCTCTCTATTAATGAATGAACAATACAGTCCATTGTCCAAGAAACCTCATGCTGTTTGTCTACTTGTCTACTGATGGACCCATAGCTTGCTTAGACTTTATTTTTCATTATTAAGGCATCATAATTTACCAAGTTATTTGTAGTTGGGTTTCTGGTTTATAATATTCCAGCACCAGTGTCAACTTCCCTCCACAAGTGTGCACAAAGACTTTATTTGCTCACTTTTGACTCTTTATTTCATTATTTTCTTTTTTACTGAGTGAAATTCTGTGGTTTAAAATATTGTAAACAATCTTTATTCATCACTAGTGTATTAACATGAACTTCTTTTTAATATAAGCTTTTCCTTTATTCTAAAGTCACCTAGGCAGACAGTAATAAAACTAAATAGCCTCAAACTGATGAATTGAAAAAATTAAGGCAATCTTTCACAACACTTAAACTAATCAGTAAGTCTGGAAATGGAGAAGAGAACTCACCATCCTTTTTACCAAGTCCCAATTTTTCCAGAATATGGGAAAATAGAAGAGCTCTGGGATTCCACTCATTTTTACAATGGTTGACTGAATTATGTCCTTTTCTCTAAAGGGCGAACTAATTCTCAAGTATTCTTAGGGCAATAAAACTATATTTTCCATTTGAACAAATTGGAAGAAGCATAGAAGACTTAAGGATCCTACCTCAAGTCTAAGCCTGTGGTTAGGGAAGGGCACGACAGTCATTTTCCTGATTCAGGAGAGGTTCAGGGTGGGGATGGGGCTAGGGTCGGGGGGTATTTCCTAGAAGGGGCCTCTGATTTATGACTGGCCAAAGACTTTCGTAAACTTTGGCTGATTATTCAGTGGAAAGTACACAATTCTCTGAAAGCTTGCTTTTTAGAAAAATTTCCTGCCCCTAACATTATTGAACTATGTTAATAGCTTCACACATTGAATGTGTGAAACACAATGTTCAAATTTTATTTTATTAAAGCACTGTGATTCATAAAGTTATTCATAGTTGAGTTTTAGACATACAGTATACCAGCATTAGTCCCACCACCAGTGTCAAGGTTCCTCCACCAGTGTCCCTAGGTTCCCTCCCCTACCCATTTCAGCCTGCCATCTTGGCTTTTTTTTAAGTATGCTAAAGTTTGGGTCCCATAATTTCAGTGATGTAACTCTGTTGCTTGGATATTTGTCTCTATCGTTCTTTAATACAGTGGATGTACCTGGATCCCCTTGACCTGCCCATTGCACCCAACCCTCCATTGCTTCTCTTGTATCTCTTCTCCTCCATCCCTCCACTCTACTTCTGAAAATGTGGCTAATGAAGAATGGCTGACTTTATTTTTTAATTTTATGATGATTTACTAACTTTATTGGCATCTTAAGTTATTTTAAGACAATGACTCTGTTTTGAAAGTCTTGTATTAGTGGATTTTTAGTTGATTAACCCATGCGTCAGAGATGCTTCATGAGAGAGAGAGCAAGAAAAGCCTTTAAGAGAAAGTGAAAGTTTACATTGCTTTTCTTTTTCCCATATATAATTTCCATTTCTCAATTTTCTCAGTAAAAATATGTGAGAAGGAAGACTCATAAATGCTGGGACATGTGGTAACTCAGGTAATTAGGCTTCCCAAGTGGGTGATTACCCACATTCCATTCAGGTGAGAGAGAGACTTCTGGGAGTTTAAGAAGTCTCTCTCTAAGACTAAGAGAGATGTGACAGCCACTTAGCCTGATTTCAGTGGTCAGGAGAGGGTATTGAGTCACAGAGTGTTGGGTCCTGGGAATATTCAAGCCAGTTCCTTAGTGTCCCCATGGGGCATGCTACCCAGTCTGGAGGACAGAGCTGGAAAATCATCCTTCCTGCTTGCCTAAGGGGTCTGCTCTACAGAACCAGTTCATATTTGGATGTCTGGACCTCAGGGTACTGTCTCCTCTTCTCATCCCTCATGTATAAGGAGCCATTCATATGTTACCCCCAACCCAATGGGCCTTGTTGTTAATCCATGTTGAATCTAGTCTTTCCACCAACACAAAAAGTTTCCAATTATTTTTCCTGTACTGTACTGAATAGAAAAAAAATATTGATGCTATGAAATGGCCCTTGAGTAACCCATAGTGGTTAGATCTTTCCTGCATTTCAGAAATGAACAAATGGGCTCTCAAAGCAATATTTTCACTATTTTAGCAAAGTCCAAATGAACTCTTTAGAATAGATTATTCTCTATCCAAAGTCTGGGCAACCTCCAGATTACACAGGAACTGTGGGACTCACTTTGCTCCCTAAATGTAAATTCCCAAACCCCAGCTTGGAATGTTGCCTGATGATGAGAAGCTGGTGGTCTTTGCTAGTAGCTTTGATGTATCAAGTCCCCAAATAAAGGAAGCTGGGCAGGAAGACAAACACTAGACTCATATGTATGCTCTGATATACTCTCTCTTCCAGGGAACCCTGAAGACAACTGACCAGCCTCTATCTCCCAGTTCTCTGGTTTCTTTTTTTGCTTTTTTTTTTTTTTTTTTGCTTTTTTTGGGTCACACCCAGCAATGCTCAGGGATTACTCCTGGTTCTGCACTCAGGAATTACTCCTGGCGGTGCTCAGGAGACCATATGGGATGCCGGGGATCGAATCCGGGTCCAGCTGCATGAGAGGCAAATGCCTTACCTGCTGGACTATCGCTCCAGCCCCTTCTCTGGTTTCTTAATACTGTGGCAGGAGGGAAGTGTCCAAGCTTTAGCAGTGGAGACATGGAACTACAAGTATAAAGTGCTTATAAAACTGACCCCTTCTGAGTCAGAGGTTAGGTAAGACAGAGAAGGGAACATGTGCGAATAAATGTCGAAAGGACTAATACCAACCTAGAACTGAGCATTAAATACAGGCCAAAATGCACACGATGGCCTCTAAGTGTATGTATTGCAATCCACAATATGTAAGAGAAGGAAAAGAGAGAAAGGGAGAGAGAAAAGAGATAAAGAACCTGCCATAGAGGCAGGTTATGGGAGGGGGGAGGAAATTGGGGACATTGGTGGCAGGAAATGGGCACTGGTAGAGGGCGGGTGCTGGAACACTGTGTGACTGAAACCTTTAAACATGAACAACGTTGTAATTGTATATCTCACGGTGGTATAATACAATATTAAAATAAATAATAATAGCAAAAAAAAACTGACCCCTTCTTCTCTTTCTCTGGTTGGGATTCTTAAATGAAGTCCATTGTTCGTTCTCTTGTTGCTCTGCTTTGACAATTTTCTTTGCTGTGGAGAATCCAGTTGTCTTCTTCATCATTCGTTGCTGTTCACTGCAAACAACAAGGTAATAAAGACAATCCTGACTGCCACTTAGTGTCCACCCTCTATGTGCCCTTCTCTAAGCTTGGCCACTTTTAGGCAGCACCACAACTTGAATATGAGGCTACACCCCAACTCTTGCTCACACAGGCTATGTCTGACATAATAGGAGAGTATGATGTGGAGATGGCCAGAAAAGCTCAGCTGCCTTTCAAAGTGCTGCTACTGCTCTGGATACCATCACCTGGGAAATACGAACTAAGAAGATCTGCCTTTGAGATGGAACAGTGTGTGAAGCAGCTTGGGTCCAGAGTGCCCAGGTGGCCCCCCTAGTCACCCCCCTAGTCACCCACTCCTGAAGCACACACTGCTGTGTTTCTCCAGATTTCTTGGTTTATTCTGAAGTCACTCTAGGAGACTTCATTCTCTCCATTTTGCTCTTTGAGGGAATAATCTTACCAAACCAACAGTGAAAACACTGAAAGCAGAGTGAGGTTGAGGAAAGCCGTTAACTCACAGAATTCCCAACTCTAACCTTATGGGTTCTATGATGTGGGCCTATAGGAGTTTAGTAGCTGAACTCCCTAGTCCTCACATTTTCATTGGAAACTAGTAAAAAACAAAAGCAAATGAAATAATACAATAAGTGGGCATTAAATAAACCACTTAAAATGGATCATGAGGCCAGAGAGATAGTACAGTAGGTAGGATACTTGTCTTGTATGCAGCCTACCCAAGTTTGGTTCTTCGCATCCTATATGGTCCCTCAAGCACTACCAAGAGTGATTCCTGAGTGAGGAGCTAGGAGTGACCCCTGAGCACTGCTGGTTGTACTTCCATCAATAAAAAGAAGGATTGGACTTTAGTTCTCTTTGTAAAAACAAGGACACACTTTATCCAAACAAGAAATCAAGACTTGCATTTTCTAAACGCAACTTGCAGCCTTCACACAGCAGTGTTTTACAAATGCTATCAACAGCGGGACATCCTCGCATCTCTCATTTACAACACTTAATAAGAGTCCAAAGAGGGGCTGGAGAGGTAGTGTTGGGTCAAGGCATTTGTCTTGCACATGGCTGAAGTGGTTCTATCCCAACTCCCCATGTAGTCTCTGAGTCCACCAGGAGTGATCCCAGAACACAGACCCAGGGAGTAATCTCTGGCATTGGCAAGAATGACCCTAAATCAACCAAATAGCAACAAAATGAGACTTCAGAGAGATTATAGAGTTCCTAGTCTTCAAAACAAGAATCTGCCTTTGCTTCCCAGTCAAACATGGGCCAGTTTCATCGTGCCTCTGTCCTTGCCTGGAGTCGGGCAAAGAAACTGTCAGGGGCTGCTCCAGTAGATGCTCTTCCCTATCAGCTGGCAGGCCTGAGACCCTGGACTTCACAGGGGCTTTTATGGGGCACCCTGCACCCCTGTCATGGAGGTCCCTCACCTTACAGGCAGTCAGACATTGCTAGAGCCAAGGCCTCGTAAGATGCAGCACTCACCAAGCCTCTAGTCAGGGTGTGCCCTGGTTGGCTTGGGAGGAGTTCAACAATTATAAAGAAAAAAAAACAAGCTTTGCAAAGAAACCCCTGAAGGATCCCAAGGAGTTCCCAAAGGTAGCTAATTGGCAAAACCCTCTGCCCTCTTTTAAAGCTCTCCCTGGCCGTCCCCCACTGCCGCCAGGCCTTATCCAGAGCAACCAACTCTATCTGTAAATGGCGACCGTGGAAAATGTACCCTGGCGACTTGGTGCGAAAGATAGGCAAGGCTCCTAAAAAATCTTCTCGGAGGCTTATCACCTTCTTCTGGCTCCACGGCGGGCTTGGGCTGCGGGGCTGGAGGAAACTGCCTGTCTGTGAGCCGAGACAGGGTCTCATCAACAACTGATAAGGCCTCTGCGAGCAGCAGGCGCTGTGGGGCTTACTCGCCTCCTCACAAATGCCAGACATTTGCAGGAAAACAGAGTCCAATGACCTCTGGAGCGGGCAGGCAGGCCCTAGCATCAGTCCTGAGCAGGGCCCACCCCAACCTGGGAATGCAAAAAGGCTAGCGGTAACCCCCCCACGGCCCAAAGGATGACTGGCTAATGCTAAGTTGGGACATCCATGCACTGGCAACACTGCATGCCAGGTGAAGGAGGCACAACTAGGCTCAATTCATTTAGATTTCAAATAAAAATTCCCAGAGAACAGATTTTCTGCAGCCCGAGAAAAGGACAGTGGATATGAAAATAAAGAGTTCTCTGCCTTCAAGTTCTTGGCAGACTTTCCACGTTGGGCCATTTAGTTCAGCAAAGACAGAGCTCTGGGGAAGTGGAAATTAGACCTTGAACTGTTCATGCAATACTGAAGGAACCAGTTTCCCTCAGAAAATTCAAATATTTGTTCAGACTGACTCTTGCTTTGTGAAAGTATAATAAGGGATGGAATACTATATCAAGCGTTATGTGTTTAAAATAGCATAGTTAGGGGCTAGGAAGATTGCTCAAGTGGTAAAACACATGGCAAGCATGCATGAGACCCAGAGCACTTGTTGAATTCCAGCACTGAATGACCCCTGAGCACTGAGCCTTACCAGGCCCACACAGCCTTGCCTGACACTCTGAAAGTGGGCCCAGGACCACACACAGGGGGAAGTGGACCTATCATAAGTGTAGTCCATGAGCATCCTCAGTGGTGTGTGCACACGGAAGCTCTCATCCTTAGCAGGTGCTAATTCCTACTTAGCCCAGGAAAGGTGACTGAATGGCATGCACAGACAGTGTGCGGCACTGTGGGGAAGCAGAGGGAAGACACACTCTCATTTGAACAATAGCATTACCAGGCATGTGCTGCAAAAAATGCTGCTAACATCATGTGAGGGAAGCCCCAGGTCGATTCTGGAAAAGTACTGCAGAGGAAGTGTAACGTGAACAGAAGTGAAGGAAGGTGACTGAGTGCCGAAACAGTCCTGGAGGAGGCACCTACAAGAGCAGAGCAGAGCTGCAGAGGACAGAGCAGGGGAGTCACAGGTGTAGCACAGAGTCAGGACATCGCAAGGAGGAGCACTGGAGACAAGCAGGCACACGCAGACACATATGAAGTCCCCTATGTCAGTCTGTGGGGCTCTCTGTGTGGGAGTGAACACTGCTGTGAGGTTCACACAGAGAGACAAGAACAGCAGAAAACCAGGAGAGAATTGTGAGACAGAGATGAGGGAGCCCAAGAGAGGTGAAGAGAGAGACCAAGCCTTGGGCTATGTGTTGAGCCTTTGCTAACCCAGCTACAGTGTTCTCCTGCCTTCCTGGGTGAACAGGGCCACCTCTCCTCCCAGAGTCAAGGCCTCTATGCAGGCCTGAGACTCCCTCCACCTCCACTCAACCTCCATTTCCACCTTAACCTCACTTCCACCTCCATCTCCATCCCATTTCTACCTCCACCTTCAACTTCATCTTCATATTCACCCCCACTTCCACCTCTGCCTCCACCTTCATCCCTGTCTTCACCTCTACTTCACCCCTATTTCCACCCTACCTCCGCCTTCATCTTCATCTTCAGCACTACCTCCACCTCCGTCTTCATCCTTAGCTCTACTTCCATCTTCTTTCCCCACCTTCACTTCTACCTCCTCTGCGGAGGGGTCTTTCTCCTGCTCAAAGAAATAAAGTAATTGCCTTTTCTTTGACCCACAAATGTGACACTGAACAGAGGAAAACTAACAAAGAACAGAGAAGGAAAAGAAGAATAGAGAGTAACAGCCAACTTCACAAAGCTTTAATTCTCACAATTACTCACAGAGAAATCAGAATTAAACTAAGGAGGGAAAAAATATCACAATTTTATAGATCTAGTGGTATCTGCTTTGGTAATGTACTTTCCAGCACATTATGCATGTGTGTGTGCACTATACTAAATATGCTTGTGTGTGTGTGTGTGTGTTAAAAGCAGGGTGAGAACTGCTATAGGCCTATATACTAGCTGTTCTACAAATCACTAGTAAAGATATTACTAGTGACAATATCTAGAGACTCACACACACGGGCAGAGCTGCTACTTGTTCTCCCTGTGCCCAGCTGATCACGAGTCGTCCGGGAGGGACGGCAGTTTCTAGCCCTGGCCTGCCACCCCAGCAGAGCCTCACAAGAAGCCAGAGGAACCCACACATCATGAGGGCCGCCATCTTCCACATCCGGACTCCCCTCTCCTCATAGCTGCACCCAGCAGAAGAGTTAATCACAGCCCGGCTCATCAGTGACCCACCCTGCAGCAGTCTTTTTCAAGGCTAGTTCAGGTATGCCAATCCAGAGACTCACACACATGGGGCAGAGCTGCTACTTGCTCTCTCTGTGCCCAGCTGATCATGAGGAGTCCGGGAGGGATGGCAGTTTCTTTTTTTATAAGTATTGTATTATACCACCATGAAATATACAATTATAAAGATATTCATATTTGGGTTTTGGTCATACAGTGTTCCAACAGCCATCCCTCCACCAGTGTCCATCTCCCACCATCAATGTCTCTGGTTCCCCCCCCCTCCCCAAGCCCGCCTCCATGGCAAGTTCTTTATTTCTTTCCCTTTCTCTCTATCTCTTTCTCTTTTGGGATGGCAGTTTCTAGTCCTGGCCTGTCACCCCAGCAGAGTCTTGCAAGAAGCCAGAGGAACCCCCCACACCATAAGGGCCGCCATTTTCTACACCCGACTCCTCACTTGTCAGAGCTCCACCCAGCCGAAAAGCTGATCACAAGCTCGGCTCCTCAGAGACCCACCCTGCAGCATTCTTTTTCAAGCCCAGGTATGCTTTGGACCACATGGTTCATCAGTAAATGCTCGAGATTAGAGGTGACTACAAGAGTATCCCACCCGCATGGCAGAGTCTGGCAAGCTACCCGTGTTGTATTTGACATGCCAAATACAATTATAGATCTCATTCCCTTGACCTGATGGAATGGTTTGAGGCTCTTTGTGTTCCTGGAGTGGGATGATGCCTTTGGGCTATCTCGCATGTGACAGGACATATTGAGATGTTACTGGTGCCCGCTCAAGCAAATCAATGATATACAGGAAGACAGTCAGTGATACTATTATACTATTAGTAATGATGTCCACTGTTGGCACATAGTAAAACAATAATTATTTAGCAAAGTAGTAAAATGATTGAATGCATTGTTCTATAAAAGGTTTTTCCCTTGCAGTTAATCTTTGGATGAGGCAGTTATCAAGGTAAAGACATTTACCTTGCACAGCGGAAAATGCACTTCTAACACCCACCAAACTTAACTATTAATAACCTGCCTCTAACTGGCGATTGGAGACCTACTGTTAACATAATCATTTTGACCTCTTATGTATGTATGTTCTTTGTCTTATACATATTATCTTAAACTAGAAAAATAGGTGTCACTAAGAAAAGCAGAAGAAAAACTACATTTATAGTATTGTATGGTAATTATTTATGTTACAATTTACAAGAAAATATGTTGATCAGTGGATTCATGAATTCCAACCTCTTACTCAAAGGTCAACTGCAATGAATATCGCTGCGTTATACCCATATGATGCAGTTTGAGAAATGCCAGGGCCATTCACACAGTGTCCTGTGAATACCTTTCCATGTACTGCAGCCATCTCTGCTGCCTGCCTGATATTCTATCTTACACATGCAACATGTTTTACTTCAGTAATTCTCATTTCTGGGCACTTTTGTGCCCGCTGTTGTTGGGATGGAAGCATACTCTTGACTGTGTTGCTAACATTGGCATCTGGGATGCATCTCACCTGAGTGCAGTGAGCTGGAGGTGGAACACTGTATCATTGCAGTGGGGACCCCAAATGCCAGGGGTGCTCAGATTTGCTTAGGGCAAATGGGCAGTACTAGGAGTCAACCTCTCAGCCTCACTTCTCAAAACAGACCCTTCTGGCCCCTGACCCAACTCCTGCACTCCAAGCACATTTTAAACCAAGCCATGGACAGCATGTTTAAGGAAGGCTGTTTACAAGAATACTTTGAGGAAAAAGAAACACTTGGGACTAGACACAGACACTGTGTGTGCTAAAGCTGGGGTTCAGTACTCTGTAGGGCAGGAAGTAGCCCTTATTGCCTCCAGCACTGCGAGACCCAAGTGGTGCCACATCACTGAACACCGAACCACCCAACCCAGTGATACTTGACTGAGTATCATTGTGGGTGGTCTCTGGGTCTACTGAACACTGCCTGAAACACCCTCCTTCCTTCCTACAAAAATTGAAGTACCAGAGAGCAATTTGCTAAATGGTCAGTACAATTTTGAGACTACAGATATTGCTTCTGGAATTACTGTGAGAAAATCCTTTTAATATGTGATATCATAGGCAGAAATTATAAAGGAAAAGTAAATTGATTTATTGTATAGAAGAATGAAAACTGCATAGCCAAAAAATGAACCCAAGTAAATTCCCACAACAAAATGGCAAAATGGAAAAAAATGCATGCAATAATTTTGGTTAATATTATAATATAGAAAGAGAGCGGCATGGAATGCCTTTAAGAGCATCGAAGAAATAGCTAAAAGGACAAAGAATCTCCAGCTCCGGGTACATCTCTTAGACTCCACCTGTCGACGATCCGGAGTCAGGGATGCTGTCTCATTTGCCAAGGCATCAAAAATCAGATGTGCTGGACATGTAATGTGACTTGGAGATGACCGCTGGACTAAGCCATTACCTACTAGATCCCACAGGACGTCAAAAGATTATGTGGCTGCCCACCTACAAGACTTCTTTGTTAAGACCCTGAACGAACGGTTTGAGGCTCTTCATATTCCTGGAGCAAGCAGATGCTGTTGGTCTACACTGGCACATGATAGGGACAAATGGAAACATTACTGGTGCCTGCTCAAGCAAATTGATGAATAACGGGATGTCAAGTGATCAAGTGATTATAATACAGAAACATATATTATATGTTGAAGGTCATTGAATAATAAAGAAGTAAAAGTTAGAATGGAAAAGCTTTTTGCCTTATCACATGGCAGGATTAAGGGAAAGATCGTGCCTATCCTCCTACTGTACTATGGGGAAATACGCCTCTTAACTCCTGACATGAGCAAAAATGGGAACCAATACATCTGAGGCAGAGTGTGCAGTGTGTGTGTCTGTGCGTATGTGTGTGTGTGTGTGTGTGTGTGTGTGTGTGTGTGTGTTGCCTAGGATTGAGCCCAAGGGCATACTTCATCAATTTGAAGCACCATGTTGTACAAAACTGTTAATAATAGAGTTCCCGGCACACAAAATTTCAGTATCACACTCTCCACAATAATGTTCGCTGAACTCGGGCCCTGCTCTATGAGGTCTTTGTTATGGTGCCCTCCTTACCCCAGTGCCCTGTAACCTCTGGCCCCCTTCAATACCCACTCCCATGTCCTTAGTAATTCATGTTCTATAAAATAGTTATTGATCACTTGATCACTTGAATCCCGTTACTCATCGATTTACTCGAGCGGGCTCCAGTAACATTTCCATTGGACCCTATCACGTGCCAATGTAGCCCAATGGCATCTGGTTGATTCAGGAATATGAAGAGCCTCAAACCGTTCCTTCAGGGTCTTGACAAGGAAGTCTGACCATCTTGTAGGTGGGCGGCCACGTGATCTTTTGACATCCCGTGGGATCCAGTCGGTAATGGCTCTAGTCCAGCGGTTGTCTCCAAATCGCATTACATGTCCAGCCCATCTGATTTTCGATGCCTTGGCAAATGAGACAGCATCCCTGATTCTGGAACAGCGACGGAGGTCAGAACTCCGGATTCCTTCTCTCACTTGAGTGAGGCGTGATATTCCAAGCATAGCTCTATCGATTCCTCTCTAGGAGACCCGAATAGCATTCTCATCCTGCTTTCGTAGGGCCCAGGTCTCTGAGGCATATGTTAATGCAGGGAGAACGGTGGAGTCAAAGAGATGTGCCCGGAGCCAGAGGTTCTTTGTCCTTTTAGCTATTTCTTCGATGCCTTTGAAGGCATTCCAAGCCACTTTCTTCCTCCTGCGCAGCTCAGGTTTTAGGTCGTTCATCATGTTGATTTCTCGACCTACGTACACATAACTGCTGCATTCAGAGATGTTTGTTCCATTGAGAGTGAATGGGGCCTCAGGAACTAGTTCATTCTTCATGAACATTGTTTTCTTTAGATTCAGCTGTAGACCTATCTTTCCACATTCTCTGTCGAAGTCAGCCAGCATTTGTGCCGCTTGGCTAATGTTTGGTGTTATTAGAACGATGTCATCAGCGAAGCGGAGGTGGTGTAGTTGCCGACCATCTGCTTTCACTCCCATTCCTTCCCATTCTAATTGTCGCATGATGTTCTCGAGGGTGGCAATGAAGAGTTTTGGTGAAATGGTATCACCCTGTCGAACCCCTCTTTGACATCAAAGATCACTTCTTTGTAGAATGGTGAGATCTTGGTGGTGAATCCATCATACAGCTCACGAAGGATCTTGATGTTTTGGGTTTGAACACCCTGTTTGGCTAGGGCTTCGATGACTGCTTCAGTCTCGACAGAATCAAAGGCTTTCTGTAAATCAATGAACGTGAGACAGAACGGCATCTTGTACTCCCTACAAACCTGATGAGCTTGGTTACTGTGTGGATATGGTTGATTGTGCTGAATTCTTTCCGGAAGCCTGCTTGCTCGCATGGTTGCCCTTTATCTAGTGTTCTGCTAATCCTGTTCAGGATGACTCCTGTAAACAGCTTGTAGATGAGGGACAACAGGCAGATGGGGCGATAGTTGCCGATGTTGTGAATGCCTCCCTTCTTGAACAGAAGAATTGTCCTGCTGGTTTTCCATTTGGAGGGCACCTTGCATTCAGACAGGTAGCGTGTGAAGAGCCGAGCTAGTGTATTGATGAGTACTGACGGCAGATTCTTCAGGTGTTCGGGTCTGACTTTGTCTGGGTTTGGTGCTGTTCCCTTCTTTACCAACGAGATTTCAGAAGGGAGAACGTTGCAAATGACATATCCATCCTGTGGAATTTGGTATGTGGGCAGGTGGATGTGGCTATCAAAGAGATTTGAGTAGAAGTCATGGATAATCTTCTACATTGCCTTTCTGGAAGATGTGATAGATCCATCAGGTTGTCGGAGGGCAGTCATCTTGGTCTTATAGTTGGCAAAGGACAGGTGGGCAGTGCGAATGCTTTTCCCGGCTTCTGCTGCATCTTCCAGTATTTCTGCTCTTCTGTCTTTGAGGTCTTCTTTTATCGCTTCTCTGCACCGTTTAGCAAGCTTGGACGTTAGCATTTGGTCTCCTGAGGCTCGTGCCTTGCCACGTTGGCGAATGAGCTCGAGAGTTTCTGAAGACAAGCGTTCTTTTGTGTCTTTCTCTCTCTCGGCATTCTTCGCACAATCATGGAGGTGCTGAACCAGTCGGTTGTATTCTTCATCGATGTCGTCAATGATGGTATCTTCCCATGTTGCTGCAATGGTGCCAAAGAGTCCAGTTGGTGGTCGTTCTGGGAGTTCTCTTCTTAAACTTTGCAGCCTTTTCTCCCCGTTGCGGGAAGTAGAATTTTGCACAAAGGAGACGGTGGTTCGATCCTGTTTGGAATTTGGGGACGATAGCTACATCGGTCAGACAAAACTGTCGATTGAAGATGATGTGGTCAATTTCATTGTGGAACTGTCCACCAGGAGATTCCCATGTGCAATGTTTCGCTTCAGCTTTCTGGAACTGTGAGTTCCCATGAATGGTCTTGGTGGACATGATGAACTCAGATAGTCTCTCACCCTGTTCATTCCATTCTAGGCCATGGGTCCCGATGTGGAGTTCTTCAGCCGATCTTCTTGGTCCTATCTTGGCATTAAAATCACCGACTATGATCTTGTAGAAGGTGTGATCTTTTTTATAGAATTCCTTCAATTCCATGTAGAATTTCTCAATTTCATCTTCTTTGTATGTGGATGTTGGTGCGTAGACAATGAAGATAGAAATTGCTGGTAGTGGGCCACATCTCTTCAAGTGTAATCGTCCTATTCGGTTTGTTAGGCATTCAAATGAATCAATGTTTACAGCCATGTTCGTGTTGACAAGGACACCAACGCCATTATCTATTTCTTTTTGGTGGTTGTTGAGTGAAGAGGTCACACCCAGCAGTGCTCAGGGTTTACTCCTGACTCTGTGCTCAGGGATCACTACTGGTGTGACTCAACAGGACTATATGGGATGCCGGGAATTAAACCCACATCAGCCACATGCTAGGTAAGCACTCTACCTGCTGTACTGTCACTCCAGCCCCACATTCTATTATCTTTGACCATCTATTATTCCCATACCATGATTTTTATAAGTTATTGAAAATAATAATTTCTATTATTCATTTGTTAATTGTTGCATTCATTGTTAAAATATATTGTTCATGTAAAATTTATATAGTTATTTATATTCTAATAATCAATTATTTATAAGTAATTTTTTATAAGTAGCTGTATCAAAAGTGCCATAGAAAACTTGTGGGTCTTTTTTTATCCAGACTGTAACAAGCAGCTAAGTGTCTGGCCTGTCACCTCTTCCTCTTGACCAGTGACTTGCTCTCTTTCTAGGTTGCCCGGAAAACCCAGGCTCAACGATGAGACCCAGCGGCAACTTCCTCTCTGTCTCCGCTGAACTCGGGCCCTGCTCTATGGGGTCTTTGTATAAAATGCCCATATATATGGAAAGGGCATATATACATGTATACAATGTGTATATATATATATACATGCGTATATATATATATATATATATATATATACACATTGTATACATGTATATATGCCCCACTCCTCCACCTCCGTGCCAGTTGCCCCGGAAGAGAAAGACCCACCCAAGCCAGACTCAGCTAATTTGCAACCCCTGAAGAGATCCAGACCCATCCAATTCAGACCCACAGCTGCACTGCTCTGCCGGCCCCATGTGGAAGCAACCCATGGAGGTTACCTCCCGGTTTGGGGCTCGGCCATCCCCTGGCCGAGTCCCACATTTCTCCAAGGGTTTGCTCTCATGAGCAGGGGGGAGACCATGCTGGCCGGACTCGGAGTGAAGTGTTGGGCCCTGCCCTTTCCTCCCCCTCCATGCCAGTTGTCCCGGAAGAGAGAGACCCACCCACACCAGACACATAGGTCCCTTGGTGCACGACCGCAATGTGGCTGAGCGATGTTTTCAGAGAATGCTAATTTTAGCATAAGGTTCTTCCCAAGTTCTTTCACATTTATACATAGTAAACAGTTCTAGACAGGTTTCAACTGATACCAGTACGCTAGCAAGAAGCCAGAGCAAACCACACATCATGCAGTCAATCATTCTCAACATCCAGACTCCATAGTTCCTTAGCGCTCCATCCAAGAGAAAACCTGATCTTCCCCCTTTAAGTTTCATCAGTAAATGCTCAAGTTGAGAGCCTTCTACTGAGAGTATACCACCTACACGGTAAAGCCTGGCAAGCTACCCATGTTTTAATTACCAGTTATGCCAAAAACTAGTAACAATTATGGACCTCAGTTCCATGACCTGAAGAATGGTTTCAGGCTCCTCCTGTCCCTGTAGCAAGTAGATGCCCTTGGGTTACACTTGCTTGTGACAGGACTTATAGAGATGTTACTGGTGCCCACTCGAACAAATCAATGAACAATGGAAAGACAGTGATACAGTGATACATATATATACGTATATGTATATATACACATATATGTATATATATACATATACACATATATGTATATACACGTATATGTGTGTATATATATGTATATATACACATATACATATATAGAGAGAGAAAAGGTGCAGGGGCAGGCTGGGTTGGGTGGGAGGGAGTATGGGGACATTGGTGGTGGGAATGGGGCCCTGGTGGAGGAATAGGTGCTGGAATACCATATGACGGAGACCGAATTATGAACATCTTCGCAATTGTATATCTCATGGTGGTATAATAAAATTAAAAGAAAGAAACCATTTCTGCCTCTGTGAGAGAAATTGGAGCAGGTTCCAATGTGTTGCACAGATGTGAATTTCTGGGTGCGCAGGACTCAGCACCTAGCTCAGGCTCAGTGATGTTTATTTTCCCATTTTTTTTCTTGCCACACAAGAAAAATAGCTCCAGAGTGCTAGGGAGGAAACTGTCTATTACTTCTTCCTACTGTGCCTTTTAAGAGAGCTGAGAAAACATGATCACAGCCTTTGTTGACACAAAGGAAAACAATGGGTCTGAAAACACAGCTTGGTTTTAGGGACCATGCTATTATTTTAAAGATGTCCACAACTGGAGGTGGGCGGCTTCCAGAAAGATAGCACAGTGGATAGGGCACTTGCTCTACATGCAGTTGACCAGGTTTTAATCTCCCACACCCCTTATGGACCACAGCCAGGAGTAAACCCTGAGCACAGCTTGGGTGTGGCCCCCCAAACAAACAGTGTGTGTGTGTGTGTGTGTGTGTGTGTGTGTGTAGAGACAGAGTAAGTGAAGGACACCCATCAATAAATGATTGCTAAATATATTTTTAATTAAAACTACTTTAATACATATAACCTATGATTGCCTAAAAGCTTAAGTAAGTATTCTGACTTTGGTTCTGTAGCTGGCAGTCTCCCATACTATAACTTTTCTCAATTTTTAAGGAAAGACATTGGTATTGATTGGTGCAAAAATATAAAATAGGATTATTATTATACATGGCAATAATAAGTCTGAGTTTTCCCAACATTTTGAGTGATCTTTCCTGGGAAGAAAATAATTTTTTCATGAAGATTTGTTTATAAATTTTTATTTTGAAAACAAATTCTTTGACATTTGAGTATTGCAAAAAATTCCCCTGGGAAGAGCCACAGACTAGAAATAGATTGTGTTGGACTTGAAACTCAGCAAGACACTGTCAAAGATAGTGTAATAGGATACATAAGGGTTTGCTAATTGGGTTGGGAATTTGTGAGGGAGAGGAGTTGATAACTCTAAAGTGATTTGAGAAAGAATAACATGTCAGTATTAGAATAAAATGAAAATATGAGTCAGCAGGAAATGATTTTGGAGATTATCAGCTGTAAATATACTTAGGTGGGAAGCTACTTTTGGCAAGATTTGCTATTATTTCTCTAATAAATATTTATAAATTGTTATAAAATCCTTTATCGACTGCTTGAAGTGAGTGTACAGTGTTAGCATTTGGTTTTGGCATATTTATGTATAAGAGTGTGTAGGAGGAGGTGTATATGATAAGAAAAAATAGCAATGTGTCTTCATTCAAAATAAATACCCCAGATTCTGCCTGGGACTTAAAATGAACTTTGATGACTGAAAAAAATCTATAAATAGCATTTTAGATCAAAGTAGTGTCATGTGACAATTCTGGATTTAATATCAACCTAACCTCTCAATAAATAGTAATATCAGAAAAGATAAAATGCAAATGATGCCATGTTTTATGTCACTGAACTAGACACACCATTATATATTACCTATAAAAGTGTACACAAAATTCCTTTTCTGTAACTAAACACAGCTAGTCTGCTGTTCTCACCTGTCTACTCTCTGTGCACTGATCTTCTGATAGTCAAGGAGCAAATATAACACATAACCTAGGTACAAAGTTTAGGAAAGAAGTTTTCATTTGAGCACTTTACATATGAAAGTATCCACCAAGAAAATTCTTACAGATTTACAGGCATAATAAAATAGTGGTTGGTGATGGTTATGGGAATCATGGTTATTCATAAATACATTCATGTAGAATAACAAGAGAATATCAAACTTCAGTTCAGCCTAATAAAGAGAAACATTTTTCGTTAGTTTGGGGGCCACACCTGGCATGTTCAGATCTTACTCCTGGCTCTGCACTCAGGGATCACTCAGATCTCTGGGGACCATATTGGGAAATTGGCAACTGAGCCCTGGTGGGCAGCATGCAAGGCAAGTGAACCTTACTAGCTATTTCTCCAACCCCATAAAGAGAAATATTTATTGAAAGTATAGTAAATAGACTGAAAACTGCACACCAATAGATCTGAAATGTGAATCAGGGTTAAGGCTGTGGCAAAAGCAGTTCAAAAGACTCAATATCTATAATATTTTGTTTTCCTCGCCAACTATTTTTTAAAATGCCATTGAACCCCTATTTCATGACAGGCTCTTTTCTAGGCAATGGCTGAATAAAAAGAAGAAAACCAACCCGAGTTGGCTTTTAGGGACCATGGACTCACACCTGCACTGCTCCCCAGCTCAGCTTTTAAGGTTATTGCCAGAGATACTCAAGGGACAATTCACTGCCAGATTAAACCCAGGACCTCAGGTACAAAGTGTCCACTCCAGCCCTTTGGTCTATTTATCAGCCCAATGTTAATGTTTTTCAAGAACTGCAAAACAAAGGAGGAAAAAGAATACAATAAACGTTCAGAAGAAAAACAGAAACCTAAAAAGTAACTACTGTAAGATTCATATGAAAGTTCAGAAAAACAACTGACATATTAAAAAGAGCAACAGAGAAAATAACCTCAATAAAGAGGAGATTTATTTTGAAAATGTAAAATCAACAGAATGAAATGAGATAAAGGTAAAATATTAAGAAGATATTTCAGTGCATAGAAAAATAAACAAAAAAGACAATGAAAACCAAGGGCAATCAATAGATTAAAAGAATAGAAAATGGCAATCACTATTCAGACAGTGGTATTTGCAATGGAAAGGCCAGACTGGGAATATAATAAGAAAAGTCATGCTATAACACAAAGCAGTGTAGACTCAGAGCCTTTCTATATAAAATTATAGATGATAGTAAAGCAACATCTGTGGATTTTTGAGGGAAAATTCTTATCCTCAGCATCACATATGATCCCTTGAGCAACACCAGGAGTAACTCCTGAGTGCAGAGCCAGAGTAACCGTTGAGCATTGTCAGGTGTGTCCCCAAAAAGTAAAAAAAAACATTTTTAAGAATGCAGGAATTGGGCCAGAGCAATAGTAATATGGGTAGGGTTTTTTACTTACATACAGTCAACTAGGTTCAAGTCCTGGCATCCCATAGGGTCCTCTGTGAACCGTCAGCAGTAATTTGTGAGTGCAGAGCCAGGAGTAACCCCTGAGCAATGTCAGGTGTGACCCAAACAACGAAAGAAAGAAAGAGAAAGAAAGCAAGACAGCAAGAAGGGGAGAAAGGAAGGAAGGAAGGAAGGAAGGAAGGAAGGAAGGAAGGAAGGAAGGAAGGAAGGAAGGAAGGAAGGAAGGAAGGAAGGAAGGAAGGAAGGAAAGGAAGGAAGGAAGGGAAGGGAAGGAAGGAAGGAAGGAAGGAAGGAAGGAAGGAAGGAAAGGAGGAAAGGAAGGAAGGAAGGAAGGAAGGAAGGAAGGAAGGAAGGAAGCAAGGAAGGGAAGGAAGGGAGGAAAGGAAGGAAGGGAGGAAGAAAGGAAGGAAGGAAAGGAAGGAAGAAAGGAAGGAAGGAAGGAAAGGAAAGGAAGGAAGGAAGAAGGAAGAAGGAAAGAAGGAAAGAAGGAAAGGAAAGAAAGGAAGGAAGGGAAGGAAAGGAAGGAAGGAAGGAAGGAGGAAAGAAGGAAAGAAGGAAGGAAGGAAGAACGAATGAACAAAAGAAAGAAAGAGAAAGTGTTGCAGGACTCCTCTAAAAGCCTCTGCATCTGCCCTGGATTGCCTCCTGCAGGTCACTTCATAGATAAAGGGGTAGTTTAAATGTGGCAGTATATCTGACCATATATTCTGTACTGGCTGGTATAAATATTCTCTCATGCTACTACAATCATCATGGGATTAGCTAGATCTTACCAGCATATTTGCCTGGCCACATTGGATCTCTAAGTAATTAGCCCAGAGAGAAATGCTGTTTGCCTCTAAGCAAGCAAGCATGGCTCCCTAATAACTCAAAGACAACTAAAATACAAAACTACCGTAAAGTAGACAAGACTCTTGTGAAGGCTTAGAGAAATAGCTACCTGGCATTAGTATTAGTCTTTGGTACAGAGGAATGCCATCTCAGAAACCCCCTTCTCTACCCTACAGAGACATCTCCTAGGCAGATCTTGGCTCACGACATTAGCATCTAAAAGGGCTAGGTGAGGTGCTGGGAGAAATTACCTGAGGACATTTGACCCTCCCTGCTTCCCATAATAGTGGGAGGTCTGAGTTGCAGGGGTATAAAACTAGGCTGCTTCCTCTCTTGCTCTCTCTTTTTGGGCTCTCTTTTGGGGCTTGCACTCTTCTTGGGAGTCTTGTCTTTGTCTCCTCTTTACAGGGCCTTAACACATGGTGGCCGCCATCTTGGCTAACACGTGACTGGGGTTTTAGCAGGAAATCCTAAGCACAGGGTTTTTCCTATTGCTGATTTGTATGCCTGAACCTGTGATAAGTAATGCTTTTTTAAAATTGCATCAGATTCCTGAGTTTTCATCCATTCCCCACTGGCTTCAGAGGTAGAAGGGAACTCACTTCCCGGCACTGTTGGAGACCCCAGCAGCATTCCCCAACAAGAAAGAAAGAGAGGAAGAAAGGAGGGAAGTAAGGAAGAAAGAAAGAAAAAAAGAAAGGAAATAAAGAAAGAAAGAGAGAGAGAGAGAGAGAAAGAAAGAAAGAAAAGAAAGAAAGAAAGAAAGAAAGAAAGAAAGAAAGAAAGAAAGAAAGAAAAGAAAGAAAGAAAGAAAGAAAGAAAGAAAGAAAGAAAGAAAGAAAGAAAGAAAGAAAAGAAAGAAAATAAAAAAGAATGCAGGAATTAAGATATTAATTGAAATACATATTTTCCCTTGGAAATCATTGATTGAAGATGTACTACAACCACTAAAGAATTAAAAAGTACTGAAGTGCTGAGATGTAATAGCACAACAAGTAAAGTAGAGATGTCTAAGTAGAGAAAAGCAGACAATATAAATCACTTGATCACTTGAATCCCGTTACTCATCGATTTGCTTCGAGCGGCGCCAGTAACATTTCCATTGGACCCTATCACGTGCCAATGTAGCCCAATGGCATCTGGTTGATTCAGGAATATGAAGAGCCTCAAACCGTTCCTTCAGGGTCTTAACAAGGAAGTCTGACCATCTTGTAGGTGGGCGGCCACGTGATCTTTGACATCCCGTGGGATCCAGTCGGTAACGGCTCTAGTCCAGCGGTTGTCTCCAAATCGCATTACATGTCCAGCCCATCTGATTTTCGATGCCTTGGCAAACGAGACAGCGTCCCTGATTCTGGAATAGCGACGGAGGTCAGAACTCCGATTCCTTCTCTCACTTGAGTGAGACGTGATATTCCAAGCATAGCTCTTTCGATGCCTCTCTGGGAGACCCGAATAGCATTCTCATCCTGCTTTCGTAGGGCCCAGGTCTCTGAGGCGTATGTTAATGCAGGGAGAACGGTGGAGTTGAAGAGATGTGCCCGGAGCCGGAGGTTCTTTGTCCTTTTAGCTATTTCTTCGATGCCTTTGAAGGCATTCCATGCCGCTCTCTTCCTCCCTGCGCAGCTCAGGTTTTAGGTCATTCATCATGTTGACTTCTCGACCTAGGTACACATAACTGCTGCATTCAGAGATGTTTGTTCCATTGAGAGAGAATGGGGCCTCTGGAACTAGTTCATTTCTCATGAACTTAGTTTTCTTCAGATTCAGCTGTAGACCTACCTTTCCACATTCTCGGTCAAAGTCAGCCAGCATTTGTGCCGCTTGGCTAATGTTTGGTGTTATTAGAACGATGTCATCAGCGAAGCGGAGGTGGTGTAGTTGCCGACCATCTATCTTCACTCCCATTCCTTCCCATTCTAATTGTCTCATGATGTTCTCGAGGGTGGCACTGAAGAGTTTTGGTGAGATGGTATCACCCTGTCGAACCCCTCTGTTGACATCAATGATCACTTCTTTGTAGAATGGTGAGATCCTGGTGGTGAATCCGTAATACAGCTCACGAAGGATCTTGATGTATTGGGTTTGAACACCCTGTTTGACTAGGGCTTCGATGACTGCTTCAGTTTCCACAGAATCAAAGGCTTTCTGTAAATCAATGAACGTGAGACAGAGCGGCATCTTGTACTCCCTACAAACCTCAATGAGCTTGGTTACTGTGTGGATATGGTCAATTGTGCTGAATCCTTTCCGGAAACCTGCTTGCTCGCATGGTTGACCTTCATCTAGTGTCTGCTAATCCTGTTCAGGATGACTGGTAAACAGCTTGTAGATGACAGACAACAGGCAGATGGGGCGATAGTTGCCGATGTCATGAATGTCTCCCTTCTTGAACAGTAGAACTGTCCTGCTGGTTTTCCATTGGGAGGGCACCTTGCATTCGGACAGGTAGCGTGTGAAGAGCCGAGCTAGTGTATTGATGAGCACCGATGGCAGATTCTTCAGATGTTCGGGTCTGACTTTGTCTGGGCCTGGTGCTGTTCCCTTCTTTACCGATGAGATGGCATGTCTTATTTCAGAAGGGAGAACGTTGGGAATGACGTATCCATCCTGTGGAATTTGGTATGTGGGCAGGTGGATGTGGCTATCAAAAAGATTTGAGTAGAAGTCCTGGATAATCTTCTCCATTGCCTTTCTGGAAGATGTGATAGATCCATCAGGGCGTCGGAGGGCAGTCATCTTGGTCTTATAGTTGGCGAAGGACAGGCGGGCTGTGCAAATACTTTTCCCGGCTTCTGCTGCATCTTCCAGTATTTCTGCTCTTCTGTCTTTGAGGTCTGCTTTTATCGCTTCTCTGCACTGTTTAGCAAGCTTGGACGTTAGCATTTGGTCTCCTGAGGCTCGCGCCTTGCCACGTTGGCGAATGAGCTTGAGAGTTTCTGAAGACAAGCGTCCTTTTTGTGTTTTTCTCTCTCTCGGCATTCTTCGCACAATCATGGAGGTGCTGGAACCAGTCGGTTGTATTCTTCATCGATGTCATCAATGATGGTATCTTCCCATGTTGCCGCAATGGTGCTAAAGAGTTCCCAGTTGGTGGTCGTTCTGGGAGTTCTCTTCTTAAACTTTGCAGCCTTTTCTCCCCATTGCGGGAAGTAGAATTTTGCACGAAGGAGACGGTGGTCCGATCCTGTGTGGAATTTGGGGACGACAGCAACATCGGTCAGACAAAACCGTCGATTGAAGATGATGTGGTTGATTTCATTGTGGAACTGTCCGCCAGGAGATTCCCATGTCCAACGTTCGCTTCAGCCTTCTGAAACTGTGAGTTCCCATGAATAGTCTTGGTGGACATGATGAACTCAGATAGTCTCTCACCCTGTTCGTTCCATTCTAGGCCATGTGTCCCGATGTGGAGTTCTTCAGCCGATCTTCTCGGTCCTATCTTGGCATTAAAATCACCGACTATGATCTTGTAGAAGGTGTGATCTTTTTTATAGAACTCCTCCAATTCCATGTAGAATTTCTCAATTTCATCTTCTTTGTATGTGGATGTTGGTGCATAGACAATGAAGATAGAAATTGCTGGCAGTGGGCCACATCTCCTCAAGTGTAATCGTCCTATTCAGTTTGTTAGGCATTCAAATGAATCAATGTTGACAGCCATGTTCGTGTTGACAAGGACACCAATGCCACCGATGCCTCTTTCATCACATGTTCCAAGGAACAATTCTTCTCCGTGTCAAATACAGCATGATGCGACTGGCGCCTCCTCGTCTCAGTCAGACCAATGATGTCGTACTTGATCTTTCTTGCTTGCAGCATCAGATCCTCAATATATGCTTCCGCTGCCAGTGTACGTGCATTGAAAGTACAGACAGTCATTTTAGTCCTTCTTCGTTTTGGCAGCCTAGGACAGCCGTGGAAATTTTATCAGGCACTGCTTGTTTGCCTTTTTACTGCTGCCGTATTAGGGGCTCTTTCGGGTCAGGAAAATAAACATTTTTGTTACTGGGTTTGGCATATCGAACACGCATCGGACAGCTTAATATATATAAATATCATGGAAATAACAAAGAAAAAAAGAGAATGTCAATAAAATTAAAAGCTTATTCTTTAAGAAACTATATTTATAAATCTACAACATATTGATAAAGCGCAATAATTGACATCAATTATTAACACACTAATAATTGACATCAGAAATGAATATAGGCCCTAAGAATATTAAATGGTTAATATGGGAATTCTTTAATAGCCCTAGTAATAAAGATTTAACAAGTTAGATGAAGTAGTTCAATTTCTTGAGAACCACAAACTATTGTCTTCACTGGAAGAAGAAAGTTTAGCACAATGATATGTCAGCCCAAAGTAATTACAACTTTGCTAAGCCCTTCCTCTGGCTTCCTAGAAGACTAATTAGAGACCCTAACTTGAACTTTGTGTCCATGCCAACTCTTGCACCACCAAAGGTTGCTATGGACTCTGGAAGCAGATGCCAAGACAGGGTTTGAGGTTAAAGTTGTTTATAGGGTGAAGGAATGGATGGTACAAAGTGCCACTGTTACTCTTAAATTTTAGGCTGGTCCAAGGTAGCTCTGGAGCATACAATACCCACAGAATGTCCCTGAGGCCTAAACAGGTTCCCTATAACAGGCCTTCTAGCTACTGTTTTCTCCTGGGGAGCTACTTCAGCTGAAGATGACCTCAGAGAAGGTAGCATTCAAATACCCCGATGCCCACACTTCAGACTTTTCTCTTGCTACTGTATGGATCAGTACTTCATCTTCCCCAGGATGGAATCTGGATCTTGCATTTCTGAGTCTACAACAGGGTTACAAATTGCTTTCAGTAAAGGAGCACATTGTTTACAAGAGGCAATTTGGAAGAAATGTTTATACTATATCATCACTGCAACAACCATCTTGAAATGTTAAAACTTCTTAGCTCACACAAAAACAGGTAGTAGTCTGATTAGGATTATAGGCCATAATTTTTCAACCTCAATTTTATTGTGAATAAGAAAAAGAAATAATAAAAAATTAAAATAAGGTGGGAAAAGTATTTCTAATGATAAGACTTCTTTTTAGGAAAACACAAGAAATTTACTATTCAGTTACTAAATTTCAGGAATATAGGTAATTATAAAATCTATAAATTATAGTTTATCAACAAATATGAACCTATGTCCATTTTATAACAGTGCTGTTCAAATTTTAAAATACATTTCTGGGGAGAATATCTAAGAATGGAATCTGGGACTCTAACCCCAGATTTTTCAAATCATAAGTTCTGGGTTGGATGTCCCAGAATCTATATTGAAAATTATATTCTTCCTATTTGATAAAAAATATTTCTATTTTAATCCTTTATATGAATTTTAATTGATAATTCTAGAACCTTGGGGGTTTCTAAATACCTCTGAAAAATATTTAAAAGTTTCAGACATTGCCCTTTCCTCATTACATATATACCATGAAGTTAAAAAAAATTGCCTCTCACAGTCATGGAATCTTTGATGGATGGATAGATGGTTGTCATGGTTTCAATTGAACTGGTATCTTGAGATAAAATACTGAGTTACATTTGTTCAAATTTGAAAAATGAGAAATTTTGAAAGATAGTGAAATTTAAAATAGCAGGCCAATGCACAGAAGTTGAGTTATAAGCGTTTGGCATAGACCAATTTGAGTTTTTAGGAAACAGTTTTCTCTACCTTCTCTCAGCTTAACCATAACCACCATCACCATTCACAGCCATGGTGTCTCTATCTAGTTCCTTGCTACTCTCCTCCTCAAACTTTATATACCCAAAGGTCATTTCCAACTTATGGGCAGGAGGAAGGGGGAGGAGGAAGTGACAAGCATAACAGGAATTAATGGGGGCAATGTCAAGGGATAGGTTTTGAACTTTATCCTAAAAAATCTGAGCAAATGTTTAAATGATGGGGACTTTAGGGAAAGCTAAATGACAGAAGAAATTTTATGTCAAAATAATTTCCTTTTAAATGAGTAATGGGACATTTGAATTTTTTATGATTGTTCATTGGAACACAGCTTACATAGCCTCACAGTTGACTGAACACTTCCCTCTGACCTTCCCTCCTCGGGGACCAACTAAGGTTTAATTGAAGTTTTTGTCTCTATCTTTGTTTTTGACAGCTGGGAGATTAGCAAAGACTTGGCTAATTAGTATTTAACTGTTTGCTAATGTTCCTGTGGGGTTGTCGATCACAATCTAGTTTAAAATGGATTTAAAGTTTTCCAAACCTTGAAAAAGGATGCTGTGTCAGAACTGATTCAATTTCTTGAAAGGATTAAAGCAAGAATCAGATCTCCCTTTATGATCTTTTCAGTCACATTCCCAAACAAAATGTTATTATTTTGAATTGGAAAAAGGCCATGGTTCTCTTGAGAGGCAGGAGCTTTGAAATGAGAGTTAAGAATAAATTGATGGGAATACATCAAGTTAAGCAGCTCCTGCACTGCAAAAAAAAAAAAATCAGAATAAGAAAGACACCCCCACAGACTGGGAGAAAATATTTGCCCACAACTCATTTGACAGGGTGAAGTTAGCTAAGATATAAAAAGTGGTTAGCTAAGATATAAAAAGTACTAGTAAACTTTGACAAAAAAATAAAAAAATTAACCTGACCCAAAAAATGGGGAGAATAAGTAAACTAAGACTTCCTCAAAGAAGACATACAAATGACCAATAGGTATATGATCAGCACCACCCAAAAATGTGGAGAAATTAATAGAAACTTTTTCAAAGAAGACATGTAGGTGGTCAATATGTATATGAAAAAAAAGCTCTGTGTTGCTTATATCAGGGAAATGCACATCAAAACAACATTGGATAACTGGCATTCATCAAAAGAACAAAACAGCCAGTGCTGGCATGGATGTGAGGAGAGAGACACTCTCAATAACTGCTAGTTTGATTGTCAACTGATGCAGCATTTTTTTGAAAACAATATGGACATTTCTCAAAAAACTAGGAATTGAGTTTCCAGGTGATTCAGAAATTTCATTCTCAGGCATTTATCCCAAGGTTCCAAAAAGCTCCAGTAAGAAAAAGCATTTGCAGGCTGGTATAGCAAGTAAGTCACTTACTAACCTTGCACAGGACAGATCCAGATCTGATCTTTGACACCTCTTATGGTCCCTGGAACTCTCCCTGGAATGATTCCTGAGTAGAGAGCAAAAAGCAAGCTTGGAGCAAGGCCAGACATAGCTAAAAAAAAAAAGATAGAAAAGAAAAGAAGAGAAAATATATTTGCACCCTTATGCTTATTATTAGTGAATAATAATTCACAACATGGGGCAGAGACAGACATGGGGCAGAGCTGCTACTGACTCTCACTGTGCCCAGCCACTCATGAGGTGCCCTGGAGGGATGGCAGGTTCTAGCCCTGGCCTGCCACCCCAGCAGAGCCTCACAACAAGCCAGACGACCCCCACTCCATGAGGGCCTCCAATTTCCACATCCGGACTTCCCCTCGTCAGAACTCCACCCAGGCAGACCAGCCTATCACAGCTCGGCTCAGTGCGGCCGCAAGCAGCCGTGTGGTTCATCAATAAATGCTGGATTTTGAGATGACTACAAGAGTATGCTACCTGCACGGCAGAGCCTGGCAAGCTACCCGTGTCGTATTTGATATGCCAGATACCAGTAACAATTATAGACCTCATTTCCATGACCTGATGGAATGGTTTGAGGCTCTTTATGTTCCTGGAGCAAGCAGGTGCCTTTGGGCTCTACTTGCATGAGACAGGACATATGGAGACGTTACTGGTGCCCGCTAGAGCAAATCGACGATGAACGGGAAGACAGTGATACAGTGAATAATTCACAATAATTCACTAATGCCGGAAAATATTCAATATGACAGGGATGAAGCTCATCTGCTGAAGTTAGTGATTTTGTGATCTTTGTGAATTTATACAGTGGAAAGAAAACCTTTGTCAGCTTTCCTTCCGGCTCAAGAGCTATATATACATACATATATATATATACATATATATATATATATATATATATATATATATATATATATATACCACAAGCGGCCTCACAGTTCATCAATAAATGCTGGAGATCAGAGGTGACTACAAGAGTATGCCACTTGCACAACAGAGCCTGGCACACTACCCGTGTCGTGATTTGATATGCCAAATACCAGTAACAATTATAGACCTCATTCCCATGACCTGATGGAATGATTTGAGGCTCTTTATGTTCCTGGAGCAAGCAGATGCCCTTGGGCTCTAATAGCATGAGACAGGACATGTGGAGATGTTACTGGTGCCCACTCGAGCAAATCGATGATGAACGGGAGACAGTGATACAGTGATGCTTATTATTTATGTTTATTCTATCACTATTCATAATAACCAAAATCTGAAAGTAACCAACTGTCCAAGAGCAAATGAGTGGATAGAGAAACCATGGTACTCATACACAATGGAATACTACTCAGCTAAGAAAAGAATAAAATCATTCATTTTGTCACTAGATAGATGAAACTAAAAGGTATCATGGTAAATGAAGTTAGCAAGAAGGAAAAGGACAGACAGAATCATCTCTCTCATATATAGAATATAAAACAACATAAGAGAGAATAAGAAGTAACCAAAGTAAACTGAGTCTGAGAGCTGAGATACTATGGGCATATAATAGTGAGGAGATAAGTTAGAGGAATTAAAAAGGGGACCCTGAGATGATGGTGGAGGGAATATAGGGTGTGGCACTGGTACATTATCTGCCCAATATCCTATCATGAGTGATATTGCAAATCACAATGACAACTAATTTTCTAATTTTTTAATTAATTTAAAATAAAAATGATTGTTTTAAAAATAGTAAATTGAAGAACACCCATTTTGAATTGACATCTTATGGGTCTCTGGAAAGTTACCTTATAGACACTTGTTCCCTTGTCTTTCCCAGACTTGGGAAGCACATGGA
Organism: Cryptotis parvus; assembly: GCA_021461705.1. Taxonomy (NCBI): domain Eukaryota; kingdom Metazoa; phylum Chordata; class Mammalia; order Eulipotyphla; family Soricidae; genus Cryptotis; species Cryptotis parvus. Next base: position 2,979 of record JAJIBD010015346.1, on the reverse strand, counting down.
GAATAAATCTCATAATGTGATACTTAGTCCCTGGAACTTCCCTAAAAGCACTCCTCAACCTGATTGCCTTCTCTGATTCATTCAGGCAGTCAATAAACATTGCCTCTCTTGAGCCAATGAGCTAAGATCTAGATTGCACAAATGGAAAGGTACAGTCCCTTACTAAGCTAAGCTTTACAAGGGAAGACAGGCAGATAAGCACTGTCTATCATCAGTGGGATCATTGTCGGAAGAAGGAACAACAAGGAACGTGATGAGTCCCTAGCAAAGAAGACCTCTGTCTGCCATTTAGAAAATCTCAGAGCTAGAACCACTTCCACTGAATTTACAAGAGTCAGCAAGAGCTCCCCAGAGGACAAACACAAGTGGATATTTTTGGGTAGAGAGAACAGTGTTTTCAAAGCATATTTTAAATGATTGATCACTTGATATCCCGTTATTCTTTTATTTGCTCGAGCAGGCACCATTAACATTTCCATTTGACCCAATCATGTGCCAGTGTAGCCCAATGGAATCTGCTTGCTCCAGGAATACGAAGAGCCTCAAACCTGAATGTTAAAATTACCCTGAACAAAATTGTTCAGGGTAATTTTAAATGATTAGAGATATAAAAATGAGCACTAGCTTGATCACATGCATTTTATATACCTTCTTAAATAATTTAAGTTTGGAGTACATATTTTTTTTTTCAGATTTTTTGGGCCACACCAAGTGGTGCTCAGTGGCTATCCTGACTTAATTCTTTGAGGTCTCTCTGGGTGGTAGTCAAGTGGCTATGCAGTACATGTGGTGGAGCCTACTCCTAAGTATAAAGCATGCCATTCCCGCAGCCCATCTCCCTAACATTCTGGATGTGGAATTTTGATGCCTATTCACCAGAAAATTTTGTTCTAATGTTAAGACACCATGCTTTACTAGCTGCTTGAACATAACTTAACCCCCAAACTTCTAAAAATCCAGGTCCTTACCTGAAATGGGAGCTCAATTTCTAGTCTTTGGAGGAATGTCCATATTGTTTTCCAAAAAGGCTGTATTAGTCAACATTCCCACCAACAACGGATGAGAGTCCCCTTTTCCTGCATCACACCAGCACTTGTTGTTCTTGCTCTTCTGTATATGTGCCTGGAATCTGGTTTTAAAAGGACACTTTTCTGGGGCCAGAGAGATAGTAAAGTACAGCAGGTAAGGTATTTTCCTTGAATGCAGCCAACCGTATATGATTCCAACAGTCCTGCCAGGAATGATCCCTGAGCACAGAGCCAGGAGTAAATCCTGAACACAGAGTCAGGAGTAAATCCTGAGCACATGGGCCCCCAATAAAAATAAACAAATAAATAAAAGTATGCATTTCTTCACTAAATAAAAGGTTTTTCTATTAAAAAATAAGGAAAGTTGGATATTTGGGCCACTAAAAATCATTGCCATAAGACACCTTGCTGAATGGAAGAAAACATTCACATGCCAACAACAGATAAAGGCCTCATATATATATATATGTACATGTATATATATCTGTATATATACATATATGTGCATATATATGTGTGTATATACATCTATACATACATGTATATATACATGTATAAATGTATATATACATGCATAAATTCACATATGCATATATGTATATATATGCGTATATATCAGTGACAAAGCTCAATACTTGCAAAACCAGTTACCCCACCAAAAAGTGGGATAAGGAGATGAACAGACATTTCCCCAAAGGACATACAGAAGTTCAGTAGGTGTATGAGTATGTATTTATTATTTATCTCACTTGTTACTGAGAAAATGCAACTCAAGACAGCAATGAAATATCATTCATACTAGTGAGAACAGTATATGTCAAAAGATTTGAAGCAACCAATGTAGGCAAGAATGCAATGAATAAGGAGCCCTCATTCACTGTTGAGAATGTTGTCTGGTTCAATCTCTATGGAAAACAGTTCAGAGACTTCATCATCAAGTCAAGATCATAGCTTCCATGTGAAGCATAAACTCATTTCTTGGCACCTATCTCAAACATAAATACAACAATTAAAAATATGTGTGCTTTATATGATATAAATGTACATGTACCTATGTTTACTGTAGCGCTAAGTATACTAGCCACAATATGGAAACAACCCAAATGTCTGATGACAGATCAATGACTAAAGGTTCTTGTATACATACCCAATGGAATACTATGCATCTGTAAGAAAAGAAAAAAAAACATATTGAGGATTGCTAATACCTAAGTGGATTGGGGTATATATAATATGTCATAGGGAGAAGAATATCAGATGATCTCACTATCTGCGAAATATAGAGAAACTTAATAAGGAATGGACATTATCTAACAAGAACAGTTCTTGGCTTTAGAATGCTAATCTGAGATTGACAAAATGTCAGGGAAGGGCAGTAAGAAAGTGCTCTTGAAGTAACAAAGAGACAGGCCGGTTGAGTGCATTAGTTGTGGTGAAAGGGCAGAAATTTTGTTCATCAAAACTATGAAAATTAACACTATCATCAATCATTTTACCTAAATGATAATTTTTTAAAATATTTTTTTAAAAAACTAAATTTTAAAAAGTTTTAAAAACACCTCTATAGAATTCCACTCCAGTTTTGGAAAGTTGGTACAATTTAAAAAGAAAAAGAAGCCAGTTTCTCAGTCAAACCACTTGGCAGCGTCAGAGCTTCCCCTTGTTTGTTCCATAAACCTGGGTAAGCCACTTTGAAATTCTGAAGACAACAAAGAGGGAAAAGTGCTGACCTTTCCAGCTGTAGCATATCTGATACCTGGAGGTCCTCTGTCGAGAATGCTTTTATCACTTCTTTCTTATGAATTCAGCAGAAACAGGGGCCAGAAGTGCCAGGTCCAGTGTGTCAGGCAGCCCTGGTCCTCTGCCCTTTGGAGAAGTGAGACACCAGAGTAAGCAGAGCGAGCCCAAACTTAAGTCAGAAGAGCCACATTTTATAGGTAGAGGGAGATAG
>JAJIBD010015345.1:0-37795 GCA_021461705.1 Cryptotis parvus | reverse complement strand
CAAGGTATTCATTCATTCAATTCATTCATTCATCCATTCATTCAGTCATTTAGTTATTTATTGTTATTGACTCACCAAGAATGCACATTTTCAAGCTGTTCATGATTGGCTTCCATCACTCATTCTTCTACTAAAGTACATTTCCCATTACCAATGATACCAGTTTCCATCCCATCCCCTTCCCCAAGTCTGCCTCCTCAATCACAGGTACTTTTTACACTCTCTCTCTCTCTTTCTCTCTCCCCTCTCTTATTTCTCTCAAAGATTTTCTTAATAAATAATTTTAATATGAATGCTAAACAACGTAGATCATGATGATAGATGCTGGAAAGCTCAATATTTGAATGGCATGTTTATGTGCTATTTCTTTAATAAGACTTCCAGTTCCTTAAGAGAACAATTTTCTTTTTATTAATTTCTTCATCCATTGTCCTTGGACTCACTCGTCAGTATAGAACACAATACCTTTTGAATGCATGAGGAGTCAGTTGTTCTAAATAAAGATCTTTTTACTTTTCTTCTGCTAGTTTCATTTATTGACATTCACATCCCTTGTGAGAAGGAATTTCAGACAGTGATATTTTCGAAAACACAACTGTGCTATACTTCAAAAAGACATTTCTTGGAGGCCACATTTAAGTAAGAATTCCTCAGGAAAACTTTCTACCCAGCAGGTTCTTCCGAATAAATGGGAATGTTCTTGGCTTGAAGGCAGAAGCCACTTTATTGCCTACTAATACCTTTAAAGTAAACCATCCTAACCATTACCCACAGGTAACTCAAATACAATAAAACCCAATTATCCTGACACTATCTAATAGTAAAAGGAGAGAGACTAGTAGATAACTTTTTTTAATCAAGTTCAGTTGAAAATGACAGTTTGCTATCTTGAAGTGAATCAATATTATCCAAAATGATATTTTAGAAACAAAATTTAGAAATGAAAGACACTGGATAACCTAATTCACATCATAAATACTTATTTGGTGGCTTTTTGTGTGTGCGAATTATAAAATTTAATAATTATATGTAGGAATCAAAGAAATGTTCATATAATTTGATCCAATAAGTTCAGTGTGAATATATATTTATAGCCAAATAAATAAGGTTTTAAGTTTTTGTTCGCATTGGGGGAACCATATATAGTGCTACTCAGGGTTTATTTCTGCTTCTTTACTCAGGAGCCCTATGCAGTGTGTGGGTATGTGTTGGGTGACATGCCCTATTGAGTCTTAACCTCCAGCTACGCTTAGCTTATGTGAAGAGCTGGTCCCTGCCTTTGGAGATTCTCTGTAGTAACACAATGGGAGTTCAGGCAGAATTGGACTGATTTCATAATTTTATATGGCATAAATATTTTTATCATGAATCTCTCTTGCTCCAGATAAATACTCTGTTTCCATGGGTCCCTAAGTGGGACATACATGTATATTTTCCAAAAAGTACTTGGCCACGCTGGATCAACCATAATGTAATCAAGTCTCCTAGCTCAGAGACATGCCAGTGTGCCTCCGAGCAAACTAACATATCTCTGATTCTAAAAGTAATGCCAAAGTGAATTATTCTGATGGATTTGGGACCTTAGTGGGATCCAAAGTGAGATCTGCTAGCTATATCACTTGATCACTTGACATCCCATTATTCATCGATTTGCTCGAGCAGGCACCAGTAATATTTCCATTTGACCTTATTACGTGCCAGTATAGCTAGCTATATATCCAAGGTAAAAGGTATTAATGCCATTTCCTACAAGTCATGCATTCTGACCGGCTTTCTGGTTCAGAGATGCAGCCCCTCCTCCTCTGCTAGGGAGATTTTGCCTCAGGGAATCTGGCTTTTTGTGAAGCTTGAGCCAAAGGCCCACCTAAAAATCTACATTTCAAAAAGGGTCCTTTACCTGGCTTCATCTCTAGATAGCCCAGCCTGAGATGGGCTGGGCTGGAGGATTTTGGTGGGTCTCTGTCTATAAAATGAGCTAGGAGAAGAAAAGAAGATGCCCTTTTGTCATTTTGGCTTCCCTTGGCTTTCTGCCTCTTCATCCTCTTCATTTTCTGTTGGGCTTCAACATGTGTTGGCAGCCATCTCGGCCTGCACATGGCCAGAGGAACCCAGAGTCTGGGCTTTTTTCCTCTTCTTGGATTGTATATCATAACCTGTGATAGTAAAGTCTTTTAAAACTGCACCAGATTCCTGCTTTTCATGCATTCCCCGCCAGCTTCAGTAGGTAGAAGGGAACTCGCTCCGGGTGTTGTTGAGGACCTCAGCAGTCCCCAACAGGGATTAAATCATTGTCAGTGGTGTGTGAGCCATGTAAAATTAACTTCTTTTACTATATCTCTGGCCCTGGGATGTTTTGTGTCTGATAATTTCACAAGATTAAGTGAGAAGATACAGATTAGTTATTGTATATGAGAAGTATGTATTTCCATGATTTGTCTTTGACTGTAAAATGCCCCCAACTATGCACATGAGCATAGTTTATTTGCAAAGTAGTTTCCCCTTGCATTGAAAGAACAAAATCTGTATATGTGGAACTTGGTCCCAGATCTTCATGTAATTTGTAGTCTTAAAAAAATACCATATGAACAAAAATAGTTACCGTAATAGCATTGCTATTAGTGAGCATTGCTGGGTGAAACCCAAAAAAGCATACACCCAAAAAAGGTCTTTGATCCATTTGATATGACTTGTACATGGTGTTAGAAAAAGGCTAAGTTCAGTTTTTTTACATGTAGCTGTCCAGTTTTACCGGGCCACCTGTTGAAGAGGCTTTCTTTGCTCCACTTGATATTTTTTCCTCCTTTATCAAAGATTAAGTGATCATATATTGGAGAGTGTATGTCAGGATATTCACTTCATTCCATAGGTCTATAGGTTTGTCTCTATACCAGGGTGTTTTAATTACTACTGCTTTGTAGTAGAATTTGAAGTTGGGGAAAGTGATACCTCCCATCTTCTTTTTCCCAAGGATGGCTTTAGCTGTTTGTGGAGACTTATTGTTATATACAAATTTCAAGAGTGTTAGATCAATTTCTTTGAAGAATGTCATGGGTGTCCTTATAGGGACCACATTGAATCTGTATAAAGCTCTAGGCATTATTACCATTTTGACAATGTTAATTCTTCCAATCTGTGAGTAGGGAATGTGTCTCCATTTCCTCAGGTCCTCTTTTTGTTTATTGAAGCAATATATTTTTAGGGTTTTTTTGTACAGATCCTTTATATTCTTAGTCAAACTGATTCCTAGTATTTGATTTTCTGTGGCGCAGTTGTCAATGGGATTGTTCCTTTAATATTTCTTTTTTTCTCTTTCATTATTTGCATATAGGAAAGCCATTGACCTTTGGGTATTAATTTTGTACCCTACCACTCTATTATAGGTATCTATTGTTTCTAGGGGCTTTTTGGTAGAGTTTAGGGTTCTCTAGGTATAATATGATATATTATCACTTGACCACTTGATCAATTGATCACTTGAAATCCTGTTATTCATTGATTTGCTCAAGCGGGTGCCAGTAACATTTCCATTTGACCCTATCACATGCCAGTGTAGACCAATAGTATCTGCTTGCTTCAGGAATACAAAGAGCCTCAAACCATTAGTTTAGGGTCTTGACGAAGAAGTCTGACCATCTTGTAGGTGGGTGGCCACGTGATCCTTTTGACTTCCCATGGGATCCAGTCAGTAATGGCTCTAGTCCAGCAGTCATCTCCAAATCTCATTACATGTCCAGTCCATCTGATTTTCTACGTCTTGGCAAACGAGACAGCGTCACTGACTCTGGATCGTTGACGGAGGTCTAAACTCCGGATTCCTTCTCTCACTTGAGTGAAGCGTGATATTCCAAGCATCACTGTCCTCCCGTTCATCATCCATTTGCTCGAGCAGGCACCAATAATATCTCCATATGACCTGTCTCATGCTAGTAGAGCCCAAAGGCATCTGCTTGCTCCAGGAAAATAAAGAGCCTCAAACCATTCCATCAGGTCATGGGAATGAGGTCTATAATTGTTACTGGTATCTGGCATATCAAATACGACACGGTAGCTTGCTAGGCAATGCCGTGCGGGTAGCATACTTTTGTAGTCATCCAAGCATAGCTCTTTCGATTCCTCTTTGGGAGACCTAATAGCGTTCTCATCTGCTTTCATAGGGCCCACGTCTCTGAGGTGTATGTTAATGCAAGGAGAATGATGGAGTTGAAGAGATGTGCCCAGAGCCAGAGGTTCTTTTGTCCTTTTAGATATTTCTTCAATGCTCTTGAAGACATTCAATGCCGGTCTCTTCCTCCTGCACAGCTCAGGTGCTAACTTGTTCATCATGTTGAGTTCTTGACCTAGGTACACATAACTGCTACATTCAGAGATGTTTGATCCATTGAGAGTTTATGGGGCTTCTGGAACTAGTTCATTTTTCATGAACATTGTTTTGTTGAGATTCAGCTGTAGACCTATCTTTCCACATTCTTGGTCAAAGTCAGTCAGTATTTGTACCGCTTGGCTAATGTATAAGACCAACTATAAGACCAAGTATAAGACCAAGATGACTACCCTCTGACATCCTGATGGATCTATCACATCTTCCAGATAGGCAATGTAGAAGATTATCCATTACTTCTACTTAGATCTCTTTGATAAACACAGCCACCTGCCCACATACCAAATTCTGCAGGATGGATACATCATTCCCAAAAGTTCTCCCTACTGAAATCCAACTTGTCATTTTGTCGACAAAGGAGCGAACAGCACCCAGCCAAGACAAAATCAGACCCAAACACCTGAAGAATCTGCCATCCATACTCATCAATACACTGGCTCAGCTCTTCATACACTACCTGTCAGAATGCAAGGTGCCCTCCCAATGGAAAACCAGCAGGACAGTTTTACTGTGTTTTTTGTTCAAGAAGGGAGACATCCACGACATTGCGCAACCACGCCCCACCTGCCTGTTATCCGTCATCTACAAGCTGTTCACTCAAGTCATCCTAAACAGGTTTGGCCGAATACTAGATGAAGGACAAACATGTGAGCAAGCTGGCTTCCAAAAAAGGATTCAGCACAATCGACCATATCCACATATTAACCAAGCTCATTGAGGTTTGTAGGGAGACAGATGCCACTCTGTCTCACCTTCATTGATTTAAAGAAAGCCTTTGATTCAGTTGAGACCGAATTAGTAATGACTTGAAAACCTTCAAGTCATTTTGAGGCTCTTCATGTTCCTGGAGTGAGCACATGCCCTTGGGCTACACTAGCATGTGACAGGATGTATGGAGATATTACTGGTGCCCACTCGAGCAAATTGATGAACAATGGGAAGACAAGTTATACAAGTGATACGGTAATAGCAACCTCCTAAAGGCATACATACTATGTATGTATATATGTAGCTTAAATCTAATTACACATTTTTAAAATTTACTGCTTTCATATTGCTTACTATATACTACATAATTGAATTCTACCACTGAACCACCAATGCACAGACATGGGGCAGATTCACAGAGATTCACAGACATGGGGCAGAGCTGCTACTGGCTCTCCCTGTGCCCAGCCACTCACGAGTTGCCCAAAAGGGATGGCAGGTTCTAGCCCTGCCCGCCACCCCAGCAGTGCCTCACAACAAGCCAGACGACCCCCCACTCCATGGGTGCCTCCATTTTCGACATCTGGACTTCCCCCTTGTCAGAATTCCACCCAGCAGACCAGCCTCACAAACCGGCTCATCGAGATCTACCCTGCAGCAGTCTTTTAAAAATCCGGTCCAGGTATGCTGATCCAGAGACTCACAGACATGGGACAGAGCTGCTACTGGCTCTCCCTGTGCCCAGAAGCTCACTAGGCACCTGGAAGGGATGGCAGGTTCTAGCCCTGGCCTGCCACCCCAGCAGAGCCTCTCAACTAGCCAGACGACCCCCACTCCATGAGAGCCTCAATTTTTCCACATCTGGACTTCCCCCTTGTCAGAACTCCACCCAGCAGACCAGCTTATCACAGCCCAGATCACACGGCCATGTGGCCATGTGGTTCATCAATAAATGCTGGATTTAGAGATGACTACAAGTGTATGCTACCCACACGACAGAGCATGGCAAGCTACCCGTGTCATATTTGATATGCCAAATGCCAGTAACTATTATAGACCTCATTCCCATGACCTGATGTAATGGTTTGAGGCTCTTTTTGTTCCTGGAGTAAACAGGTGCCTTTGGGCTCTACTTGCATGAGACAGGACATATGGAGATGTTACTGGTGCCCGCTCGAGCAAATTGATGATGAATGGGAAGACAGTGACAGTGATACTACATAATTTATATAACATTATTAATGCTATATACATATGTACTCATATATATATATAATTTATATGCTTTCACTAATTATATATACTGTTTCAAAACATAAAGCATACTAGGGATCAGTTCCATTAAAATGGAATTTTATATATAATTCATTCAGTTATTAATTTGATATATAACTATATACTTATAATATTTTTTAAATCAACATATATTTAAAATCTTCAAAGTTATAAAATGTCTCAACAGAATAGGTAATCTGATCTTCTTTTTCTTTTTTAAAATTCATTTTTAGGGTTCAGGACTGTAATTATTTCTTGAATGAACCTTTCTAGCTTAAAATTGTCCTTATTTAACAACATAGTTCCAATACAGTACACATTTCATTATCATTGTCAAACATCGAATTACATTAAATCCCAGCTAATCTTCCATGACCTTGAATACCTCATTGCTACTGATTACGGAAAACATAGATACAGAACAATCATTTTGAAGTATAGATAACACATATTAATTAAAGGTAGGGCAAGCCAGCACCTTTTCAGATGTTGGTAACTAATGACCTATGAGTGATTGTATTTCTACAAAAAGGCTGGAGGTGAAGCCTCCAGGATAATGAGTCAGTCACTGGGAATGTTATTTAGCTACTTGCATATTTTCCAAATAAAATAGAAAGATACTCTGCTAATCTCACTGAAACAATGTGGAGAAGATTGTAGTCCAATCAAGAGTTGTAACTGCTCTGATTCTAAATTCATGGTGTCTCTTTTATCTGCTCTATGTCCCAAAGGAGAGAGAGGCATTTCCTTTCATTGGGTAGGAGCTGACAATAGTATTGATTAGTGATAATTTTCAAGAACTAACATGAGCAAAATGTTAAAATGCATATTAAAATAATGGATACGTGGGTGGGAGCAATAGCTCAGCAAGTAGGGTATTTATCTTGCATTCAGCTGACCCATGTTCCAACCTTGGAATCCCCATATGGCCCCCTCCCATACACCCCCAGGAGTAATTCGTGAGTGCAGAGACAGGAATAACCTCTGAGCATTGCCAGCTCTGATCCTCCCAAATGAATAACTAATGGATACATGTTTTCTAAGCAGACTTGAAAATTGGAAAGTTCCCTTTTCAAGGCGGAGAGTGTAGCCTATGGACAGATGCAGAAGCCTGAGAAATCAGAACTAGATGAAGATGGACAGACAATTCCATCTTGGTTGACAATAGTCAGCAAAAGGAGAAAGTGCATTTTTATGATTTGCGAAAAGTAGGCAGAGAGCATAGTTAAAGCTTTGTGGCTGTAAATTTTCCTGGGGTGCCTTGGAAGACATTCAAGCAGAAGAGTTTCATAGCTGTGTGAGGTTTCACGTGAATCCCTCTTCAGAATGATGGAGGGATTCGAGGGACAAAAACCCGAAAATGGCCGTTCCAAGAGAAAGGCGATATTGAAAATGTCCAGGAGAGAAATTATGAACTAAGGCAGTGGCAATGGAATGGAAAGGTCGACTCAGATTAAGGGAATAGCTGATTGAATGTGGGTCGATGGAGAGAAAGGATTGATGAGACTTCACATTTCTAATTCAGGTGACAGTGTGAGAGAGACGCTGGGGTGTTAGTGCAGGTTGTTGGAGGCAGGGAGAAGAATAATGACAAGGAGATGTTGCTCATGCCTGATGTTTAGTTATGCCCAATTATGGGGATACCTCAATAAAATGAAATATGGGAGCCCTTAATCCATTGTATTTCCAAATGAACAGTGACTTATGCCTCGGCACTGTGCTTTATTAATCCCCCCAATGTCCCAGTTTTCAAGCTCTAACCAGTATAAGGCACAGTTAGGGGTCCTGTGCTCTACTCAGTAGGCTAGAGAGCTATATCTAAACAAAATAGGTTTCTACTACAGAATGCTCAGGGGAAATGAAAATAGCAGCAACAAAAATACCCAGAAGCACATGTTTACCTTCTCTAAGCACCCTGGACTTTATGGGAGAATGACATTTTTTCCCACCATTCCCTCTCTGCTCTGCTGTTCTTCTGTTAGCTGGAGTCATCGTTCTTTTCTTCTTCCTATTTATGTTAATTCCTCACATGCTATTCTCTCCCAGCCAGGAAAAAAAAATCAAACTATTTTCTGAAGTTTATTAGGTGCATTGCCTGTACACTGGGAGGCCTCTATATTTATTGGTTGACACCTTAGTTATTAAAAATGTATTTGACTTTTATCCACCTAAAGATATTGTGTTGAGAAGCTCTGAGAATACAAAATACAAGTCCCATTATGATTTGATGATAAAAGTAAAGGAGGTGTAGTTATCAAGAAGTCAATCTGTATAAGATAGCATTGATTCTATCACCATTTACTCTCTTAATTCATACCATAAGATAGGAATGCTCACATTTCAAAGAAAAATACTTTTAATGCTCAGTGAAGTTAAATACATGTAAAACACACAATGAGTTGCTGGAACTTAATTCAGTCTTATGAGTAATATTTTATCTTCTCTAAGAGTAGCTGAAAAAAAATTCACCATGTTCTATTCATTTTCAATTGCACTGTAAGATTGCCTAAGTGTTAGATGGCAACAGACTTAAGAAGCACCCAATATAAAATGGTTTATGATAGCCATTCTTTTCCCTAATTTGTTTTACTTACATTTATAAGTTGATGATTTTATCTTATTATGGTTAAAAAAAACCACTGGAGTGTATTTGTGCTATTTTTCATGTTTGCAATAAACGTTTCAATTATTCCCTTTCCCTGTCTCTGAAGACTAATCCTTTTACCATGTATCAATTACCTTGCTCTTTTTTATCATTCAGAATTTTGATATTATAAGAGCTTATAAGTTGAAATAAATATTGCAATCAAAACAATCCATAAAACAGATTGCTGACATAGAAAGGGAAAAGAGACAAAAATTCTATAATTTGGACTTACTGGCATATTGGATGGTTTGGAATGAGGTGTTGGAAAAGGTTTCAGCAAGAAGGAAGTATTTGGGGAGATGGAAAAAGCAAATACTCAATAGAATATTAGAATCAGAAAAAAACTGGTTATTATTGTTTTCCCTATCATTTTCATGCCACACTAATATGCCTTCAGTTGGCATCCTACAGAATATTGTACACACACATATAATAATACAAAAATACACACACACACACACACACACATATATATATATATATATATATATATATACACATGCACACATATATAGACATTATGCCATGAAGTGGGGAAAGTTAGTTCCCTTACGTCTAAAGGCAAAAACTGAATTTTAATTAATGTTCTACCATGTTCAACCATCTACTTATTTAATAATAAATGATAACTTAGTCTTAGATTCTCAATTATACGACTCAAAAGGAAAGCAAGAATATTAAAAAATTAGTATTTTCCTTATATCCCGAGAGCCAGCAAGGGGAAGCTTTGGCACAAAGGAGTCGAAAGATGATCATCAATTCAGCTAAGTAATGCATCATATAAATAAAGCTTCTCTAAAAATGCAGCCAAAATTCAAAAATGCAAATTGTGAATATTAGAATTACAAATGAGCATAATAATTTTATTTCCAGGGAACAAAAACAGAATATTATATTACTGTTTTTACCTTTTTGTTTTAGATGCTATTTTTAATAACCTAGCACTAGAAACACAAGTTCTTAATTTTATTCCCATGTTTCAAAATCAAACATATTAATACTTAGCTTAAGTTTAATAGTGCCCAACTAGCCCCAGACATGTACTGCTTTTGAGATATATTGTGATAATTTCTATCATGCTTTAAATTTCATTACACTTTTATGATGCTCCACTTTATCCTATTGCCTAGTGTTTTTATGAATCAGGCTAATTCAGTATACCATTCAAGTCAGTGTACAAGCTAGCATCTTTTTGGTATGGATAGTGACAGCAGGTGTAACTACTAGGTGAGAAAAGGGAATGCCAATCAACTGGTGAGCCAAAGCCCGAATCTGGGAGAATTCAAATGCCAATATATTAAATACAAGTGGCAAGTGTTTAGAAAATTAAAGTTATGCCTTCCCTGCATCTATTGATATGATCATATGGTTTTTATTTTTCTTTTGTTGATATGATGTATTATGTTGATTGACTTGCGGATGTTGAACCATCCTTGCATTCCCGGATGAATCCCACTTGGTCATGGTGTACAATCATTTTGATGACTCTTTGGATTCTATTTGCTAGTATTTTGTTGAAGATCTTAGCATCTGTATTCATCAGGGAGATTGGTCTGTAGTTTTCCTTTTTGTGACATCTTTGTCTGCTTTGGGTATCAGGGTGATATGTGCCTCGTAAAAGCTATTTGGGAGTATTTCTGTTTCTTCAATTTGCCGGAAGAGCTTAAAAAGAATTGGGAGTAGGTCCTCTTTAAAGGTTTTGTAGAATTCACTGGTGAATCCATCTGGACCTGGGCTTTTGTGTTTGGGGAGACTTTTTGATTACCGATTCTATTTCCTCGATGGAGATAGGTTTGTTGAGGTATTCCAAATCTTCTTGTTGCAGACTTGGGAAGCTATAGGAATTCAGGAATTTGTCCATTTCTTCTAGGTTCTCTTGTTTCATGGCATACAGGCTTTCATAGTAATCTCTGATGATCTTTTGAATTTCTGTGTTTTCAGTTGTGATGTCCCCATTTTCATTTCTGATTCTATTTATTTGGGTTCTCTCTTTTCCTTTTCTTACAAGTCTTGCAAGTGGTTTGTCAATCTTGTTTATTTTTTCAAGGAACCAGCTTTTGGTTTCGTTGATCTTCTGGATTGTTTTTTGACATTCCATCTCATTGATTTCTGCTCTAAGTTTTATTATTTCTTTCTTTCTGCTTGGGTTGGGCTCCTTTTTGTTGATCACTCTCTAAGAGCTTAAGTTGGGAAGTCAGACTGTTTATGATGGCCTTTTCTTCTTTTCTGATGAATGCCTGAAGAGCTATGAACTTGCCTCTTAACACTGCTTTTGCTGTATCCCACAAGTTCTGGTAATTCGTGTCTTCAGTCTCATTTGTTTCAAGGAATCTTTGGATTTCCTCTTTTATTTCTTTTTATGACTTGCTGGTTGTTCAGCAGTGAGCTGTTTAGTTTCCAGGTACTTGGTATTGGTCTCCATTTTTGTGTACAATTAACTTCTATTTTCAGTGCATCATGGTCTGAAAAAATAGTTGGCACAATTTCTATCTTCTTGACTTTATGGAGGTATGATTTATGGCTCAGCATGTGATCTATTTTGGAGTATGTTCTATGTGCACTGGAGAAGAAAGTGTATTCAGCTTTTGGGGGATGAAATGTCCTGTATATGTCTACCAGCCCCTCTTCATTCCATCTCTTCTTTTTAGGGCCAGTATTTCCTTGGTAAGCTTCAATCTTGTTGATCGATCCAGGGTTGATAGAGCAGTGTTGAAATCTCCAACTACAATTGTGTTGCTGTCAATGTCTTCTTTGAAGTCTATTAGTAGTTGTTTTACGTATTTTGCTGGCCCCTCGTTGGGTGCATATATGTTTAATAGCGTGATTTCTTCCTGATATATGCATCCCTTGACTATTAAGAAGTGACCTTCACTGTCCCTTCTGAACTTCTTCAGCCTGAAGTCTATGTTGTCAGATACCAGTATGGCTACCCCAGCCTTTTTGGATGGGTTGTTTGAGTGAAGGATTGTTTTCCAGCCTTTTATTTTGAGCCTGTCTTTGCTCCGATTGTTCAGGTGTGTTTCTTGAAGGCAGCAGAATGTCGGATTCAATTTTGTGATCCATTTTGCCACTCTGTGGCCTTCAAGAAAAAAAAAAGGAAATTAAAGCTATGAAAGTGAAAGAGTTGATGCTATTTGTGTGTATAGTAAAGAAAGAAACTTTAGGAGAAGTCATGAGAACTATACATGGTAAGCTTTCAAACAAAAGCAGAGTCAGGAAAACATTCCAGAATAAAGAGAATGAGCAAAGAACTTGCAGAATTTCAGAAGCACAGAGTAGGAACAATTTCAACCTAAAGGGCATTGTTAAGAGGGTGATGCAGGGAATAATTTTTATATGCATTTCAAGAAATTCCAATATGTATCTGGTAAATTTTCATTTGAGAAAAATAAGAGTATGTGTGGAAATAGTAGAGACTGGGGTGAGGTTTATAGAGTTTAAAAAGAGAACGACAGCTCAGGATCAGGGAGGAGGATTTCCGTGCTGCTTAGGGTATCTATCTGCTCTCTCCTTCCAGTGCTTTGTAATCCTTAACTTTCTTATGCCTGGAAACTTTGAATTACTTTTTGGTACATGAATATTCTAGTATCTCTGGAATCAAAAAGCAATATGAGTTGATTCTAAGGTAAAACCAAAAGGAAAAAAAAACACTTTTTACTCAAGGAGACTTTTTAGTACCCCTCATAGTTAACTTAATAGACACTCACTGGAAACTTCAGATATTCTCTCTCATCCCTGTCAAATTGGGCTATAGTTTTGATTGGCTTCACAAAGAGATGTCTATTTCCCCTCTTTTCCCTAGGGGAACAAAAGCCTCAGTTCAATCATATTTTTAAATGATATAAATGTCAGAAATATCAGTATCTTATTGTCAAAGGAAGAATATAAAAGAAAAATAAAATGTTTTTTCTGTTTTCAATTTTGAAACAACTGAATATGGACACAGTGGGAAATAATAATAATTAGATCAACTGTTTTTGAGCCTTTGAAAGATTAAACTTTTAGCAGACTATCAATGGAACTTGGACAGACTATTGTCTGGGAACTCCCTATTGTATTTTTTGACCAAATTGGAAATTTGTTGTCTCCTTGTTTGCATTTTTGGGTGGTATGCCTAAAGGGAAATGCATTGTGAAGAAAATCAATAAAACTGAGTTACCATTTTGCAGTATACAAACTAATTCTGGGGTTTTAAACAAACCATTCACAGTCTTAAGCTAGCACTTTTCTAGTCTATGACAAAAAAAGAGAACTGAACAAAAAGCTGTATTTGATTTTAGGGCTAGAATAATTTTTTGCCTTAGGGTCAAATGGAAATGTTACTGGCGCCCACTTGAGCAAATCTATGAATAATGGGATGTCAAGTGATCAAGTGATTTAATAAAATTTGAAAGTTAAAAAATTAAAATGTTCCCCTGATGATCATATCCACATGTAGTGAAACTGTCATAAATACAGCTCTCCTTGTACTAAGGGATTTCAATTTCTCCAGTCCCAAATCATAGATAATTCTGCTCTGGCTATGGGATTTTTTCATATCAGCACACTGATAGTATGTTTATACAAGCTATATACTAAGAATCTGGCACAAGTTGCTGATTAGATAGAATTGTGTCAAATATATTCTCACTTGTCTTGCAGGAGTCTTCTGCCCTGGCCTTTCCTCTCTGCTGTATTACAAAAATGTCTTTTATCCCTTCCTTAACTTAGGAGCTTAGAGTTTTTCTTCAGTTACCTTGAGTCAGCAATTCTGTTCTGTGTTGTTCTTATTTCTAGTAGTACTTCCCCCGACTCTTTTCAACTCATAAACAACTACATTCTTTCCTCTCAAGAATGTCTCTTCAGTGAGCCACTGATCATTGTCCAGGGAGAAAACCCAGGGCTGAGTGAAACTTTCATTACCAGGAAGAATTTAGTAGAGGAAACCAGTAGTCCCTAAAGTGGGTTAGGAAAGCTGGAAGAGGGGGAGGTGGAGGGGAAAAGTTCATCTCCAGAAGGTTAGATTTTTCACCTTATTATTTTGCTTGCTTAACCCAGCCTTGTTGAGGAATAGATGTATAAACAAATCATCTACATACTTAAAGTCTGAGAGAGAGAGAGAGTAGCAATAGCTACGTCATCTACTGTGCTACTGTGCGCCTGCTATGAATACATCTTCAATCCTAATCTTACTAAAGTTACTCTGAATAGCTTCATCTTTCTAGCTAGAATTGTTCTAAAAGAGCTTGTGTAGCTTATTTTGCAGAATGGACTTAATATGCACTGGTTCTCAGGCATTTTATATAGGTTTATGACCGCCCCTATAATACTATAATTATCTTTGAATTTCAAAAGGGACGGAAAAGCAAGGATTCCATACAAACAAGTATCTACAGAGATAATAATCACATTTGTAATCTGGAGGATTATTACATGCCTGAGAGTCTGAGTTTACCTCCTTTTCCACCATAATTTCCTAGAGTATATCAAACTGAAAAGAGCATTTACATAATTTGGGTTAAAGGTGGATGGCCCCACTTTGTCTACCTGCAAATAGCAATTTACCAAAGGAATAATCATAAAATAACCCAAGATGACCCATGATAACCTCTTGGAAATAGTCTTTTACTTTATTGCTCAAAGCTGATCAGACCAAAGTGACTAAAACCATAGTCTAGCTAGAAGAAGATATGGGTTTCTCTTAGTAGGTTCTTTTCTGGAACTGGAAAGATAGCACAGGGGTTAAAGCATTTGCCTTAGTAGCGTTCAACCCCAGTCCAATCTCCAGTACCATATAAGTACCACCCTGACACTTCTGAATGTGGTTCAAGAACCAAAAATAAATGAATCAATTTGTTTGTGAAAAAAGTAAGCTCTATTCTAAGAACAGAAAGATGGCCCTTAGGGAATATGTTAAAATATTAATATGTTGCCAAGGTTTTGCTGAAAACAAAGTGTTGATAAAAGAAACCAAAAAACCCCTCTCAGATATCATTTATTCACTGAAATATGTAGCGAAGATGTCAATTCTTTCTCCTTTGATAGAGAATTGACATAATTTCTATCAAAAACCCCAGTTATTTTTGAGGGATATAGGAAAGGTTGCTTAGGAACTTAAGTGGAAAACAGAACAGTCCAATTTAGCTCTGAAACTGTTTAAAAAGGAAGAAGAAACCACTTACCCAAGTTCGAGAAACCAATCTTCCCAAGTTCAAGAATTATTAACAATTACAACATGAGTCAAGACTGTGAACTGGTAGAAGGATAAACACATGGGTGAGTAAAATTGAGCCCACAAATAGTCACAGAATCTTCTAATAATGAGAATTAAAAAAAAAACTCTTCTCTTGAATCTATCAGATGATGAGGACTATTTGGAGAATTTAAGCAAAGATTAGCCATGTTCTTACCCAAGCAGAAGACAGAGACAGAGACAGCAGAAAGAAGACTGATTAGACACTTAAGAGATGACAAGTGAGAAGAACAGGGGAGGGAGAGGACAGAGGAGAAAAAGGATATTTTTTCCAGTTCTATAAATCCCAGCTGCTTGTAAAGACTCCTTATTCCTTCCAATTAACCCATTTTATCCTCGGGCTAATTAGAAAGGGTGGCTTACTGTGGTTATTGGCGTTGTGTGTCCCAGGCTATCAGCAACCACTTATAAAGACAGATCTACAATTCACAAACAAATCTGCCAGCTAAGCAGTTCAGAAATAGCAACACCCTGAGATGTGTTGAGAATTTCAAGTTCCCAGGACCAATCCTCATGTTCCTGCATAAAGATGCCAGACGAACACTATCAGAAGGCAAAGACATATAACTGTCAGATTTAGGATAATATCTGGAATTCTGAACTAGCTTATGTGAGGCCATTAAAAAAAAAACACTCTTCATGGACACAAATCACAGCAGGAGTGGCTGTGTGTCTCTGACCTGGACTGGATGCCAGCTCCGAGCAAGGGAGTTAACATCCCCAACCTTTAGTTAGTTCCATGGAGATGATAACAGAGGCTGTTCCACATCATGGCTCTAATGATTGGTGGGTAGTGGACCACCCCAAATGACGTACTCAGTATTCAAAAGAGCTTGCTAATGGCAAGAGTGCTGTGTTTTGACTTTACTAATCTCTCATTTAGAAAGCTTTTAAAAGGGCTAAGTCCATAAATATCAAAGTACCATTATTTAAACTTTCACAAAAGATGTCCATATCTATATTGTTCTCTTTGTCACTGAGACACTTGCACTGGAACTTGAGGGGGAAAGTTTAACATTGAAATGTCCCTAGTTTAGAACTGCCGAAGTGATTTGTTCAATGCCAACTTTTGTGGTATGAAGTTAAAAATGTATAAAAGGAAGGTTTATAACATAGACACTGGAATAACGTACAGTAAGTGATTTGCAAACTTTTTAATACTATATAAATATGTTACTATTATTCATAATTCAGATCTATAATTTCTCCCTAAGGTAGTAAAAGTGAATTTGAAAGACATTTTAGTCTGACAAGCTAATAACTCTCAAATTTGTTTTCAAACCATAACTTCTTAGGAATTGTTCTTTAGTATGTATAATCTGCATCAGCAGAAGTTAAGAATACAAGTGATCTGCATTTAACGAGTAAAGATTCCAAATTCACAGGCTCATTTAAGTATACAATTGTTCTATAGATATGATATAGTAATTGGTAGATATTCTGTTAAATGTTGTTAGGCAGATAAATGCAATTGATGATGAAATAGTTCATTAAATTAAGCATAGCCATTTAACTCACCTACCATTGAGTTCCAAGAATGCAATGCAATTGAAATCAAGGTTTCCATTTGTTACAGTTCACTGCTGTGAGCTTTCTTGCAATCTCTGCCAAACAAAATGGAATGAATAGAGGTTACATATTCAAGACCCTATCTTTTATTCCTTAAAGCTCATCAATATGTAAACCCCTGGGGAGTTAGCTTTCTCAGTGTGCACACCAGGTCCTCACTCATGTGAAGAACACAGTTTGGTGAGTTATGTAAAAGATTCCTGCCATCATTCTTTTCTCCCCTCCCACAAAAAGTAGATAACCCCAAAAAAGGCTTCAGATACAAATGGGCTGGGGAGAGAAAGAAAAAAAAAACTAGGTAGAAATATTATAGCAAATGAAAAGATGAAAAGACACAAAATACTATGTAGGCTATGATATATTAGAATATTGATGATATTTTATTTTTCAGATAAAATTTTATACCTTAGAAACAAATAAAAAAGTACAGTTGACTTGTAGGAGGAAAAGTTTCTAAGAGCTTTTTTTAAAATATTCTATATACGGATCAGAGATAGTTCTCAAGTTGTGGGGCACATGCCTAACACATGCAAAAGTCTTTCAGATAACATGAGTTTGATCTGTGACACGAATTTCCTAACCCCACCAAAGCAGTACCATGTCTGACCTTGGTACTTCATTCCCCAACAATACTCTGAACCATGTCCTCTTTGCCTGGTGGAACATTACCAGGAGTAATCTCAGGCCCTAAGCAATGCTGGGTCTAGCCTCTATTGAAACAAATCTGTATCACTGTATCACTGTCTTCCCGTTTATCTTCGATTTGCTGGAGTGGGCACCAGTAACATCTCCATATGACTTGTCTCATGCAAGTAGAGCCCAAGGGAACCTGCTTGCTCCAGGAACATAAAGAGCCTCAAACCATTCCATCAGGTCATGGGAATGAGGTCTATAATTGTTACTGGTCTCTGGCATATCAAATACAACATGGGTAGCTTGCCAGGCTCTGCCGTGCGGGTAGCATACTCTTGTAGTCATCTCAAAATCCAGCATTTATTGATGAACCGTGCAGCCACAAGCTGCCGCCGTGAGCCGTGCTGTGATAGGCTGGTCTGCTGGGTGGAGTTCTGACGAGGAGGAAGTCCGGATGTGGAAAATGGAGGTCCTCATGGAGTGGGGGGTCTTCTGGCTTCTTGTGAGGCTCTGCTGGGGTGGCAGGCCAGGGCTAGAACTTGCCATCCCTCCCGGGCACCTCATGAGCAGCTGGGCACAGTGAGAGTCAGTAGCAGCTCTGCCTCATGTCTGAAACAAATCTAATTGACAAATATTTTCTAGTTTCTTTTCTTTCATTCAACTCACATCTCAACCATGTACTATATAATTTATCATCAGCATTTACATCTTAGATTATGTACCAACTCTCAATAACTAATTTATCCTAATGCTTTTCACATCTTCAGGCATTGCTCAGTTAGTTTGCCCTTACTGTGATTGTACCTGTAGATGGGATGGAATCCTAAGCTACTAATATATTCACATGTCAGTAACTAGACTTTATTAAAGGAGTTGCAGTTTATCGATGTTGAATTTTATGAAATAAATTAATATGTGAATATATAATTATTATAATTATTAGCTAGTGGGTGGATAAATGAATGGATGGAAGGATGGAAGGATAGATGTGTGGGTGGATGGGCAGATGGATGAATATGCAAATAGTTGCATAAGTATTGGTCAAATTAAACTCTTCCATTGTCATAAAAATCCAAACACTAAGCACTAAAATAAGTATTTCAGCACTCTAACTTACTAAAGTCTTCTTTATGTCCCTTTATTGTTCTTCAAATTCAGGATGCTAAGGTGAGTCTTCTTTATCCTTAAAGTTATGGAAGGAGGAATTTGGGAGACAACGCTTTTTAATTCAAGAAATATTGAATAGTCTACACAGTCCCTACACAAAGAGAGAAGAGATCAATTGACACTATCATCAGTGCACTTAAACATAGCTTCTAAAAATGAGACACTGATGAAAAGGAGTTTAAAAGCTGTTCCCTTTACACCATTCTAAAATGGTTGATGTTATTTCATTTTTTTTCTCCTCTGAGCTTTCAAAATACTCATGCTGAGATACAGAGATTGTATTCAGTTTGTGAAATTAGTGACATAAAGCTTCTCCAGCCACCCCTATTATCTAGCACAAAGACGCTAAAGCAGAATTGAAATCCTATTATATATATTGCATTAAATTGGTTCCCAGCGGGCATCTTAATTAAGATGTGCTTATTACCTGGGTCCAGATTAAGTGGCATGGACTGTATCACAGTCTTTATAATCAGATGGAAAGCAGGGTGATCCCAGGCCCTGATTTGCTAATGAAGGCTAATGGCCCGTTGCCTTTATGTTAAAATTGTGGTTGGGGACTTTTTAATACGACACCAGACACTGCTTTAATTTAACGCTAAGAATGCACATAACCCTATTGCCCTTTCTTAAGTAAATACTTGTACGTTTTTAAGCATTCCACTCTTAAAGGGAGTTTAGCATTAGACTTTCTCTTTGTGTTCTAGAATCTGGCAAAACTGGAATGTTCTTCATATTCACTTCCTTTCCCCTC
This sequence comes from Cryptotis parvus, assembly GCA_021461705.1. Taxonomy (NCBI): domain Eukaryota; kingdom Metazoa; phylum Chordata; class Mammalia; order Eulipotyphla; family Soricidae; genus Cryptotis; species Cryptotis parvus. The sequence goes on along the minus strand of JAJIBD010015345.1, from coordinate 18,432 downwards.
CTCTTCTTAAATACCCTCCTCAGACACTCAGCAAATCATTCTTTACTGTATCCTTCATCCTCTGGCAAAAACTCAGCTCCCCTCTCAATCTATGCAAAATTCCCAGAGCAGGAAGTCTATGAGAGACTAAGAAGCTGGTAAAAACTTTGTGGTACAAGTCAGGGTTCATCCCCAGTTCCAAGATGATTAAAACGTCATGTTCCAAAGTGCCAAGCAGATGTTCTTTCGCATATCCATATGATATCTCTGTCTGGATATTCGGTATAGCCATCTGCTTATGCACTGTCTTTTTTGTCCTTTATTAGAAAACCTTCTTTTTTCACTTTGTTATGCCTCAGAATGCCAAGATGGGAGGAGCTCCTTTCTTGATAATAGAATTATCTATAGACAATAAAATAATAGAGCGAATAGCTTACCAGATTCATCCACTGGTAAGCTACTCTTAGGCACCTTGCCTTCACCAATGTGTGATGCTTGTCAACATCAGTAACCGTTCTATTATTATTATTAATGCTATTATTAATTATTAATGTTTTTATTGAGAAAAAATTAAATAATATAAGAATAATAAAATAATTTTATTATCTATTAGATAATAGAAGAATAGAAGAAGATGAAGAATGATAGAAGAATATAATAAAATAATATTAGATAATAAAATAATATTAGATAATAAAATAATATTAGATAATAAAATAATAGAAGAAAATAATAATAACAATAATAGCTGGTCAGAGCCAGCAGGAGTCTTCTCATCCAGGTAGACACCCTCTGGTCCATCCTCATTGACCAGTGAATAAAACCTGATAAAGTGCCCTAGTTTTTCGCTCATGAGTTTTTAAGAAACCTTCAGATGGATTACATATTCAGCTAGCTAGCAAAGATACTAGGAACTGGTCTACTTAATGTCATTAAAATTTGACATTGATAAAGAAGCCAGTAGAGTCATATAAATATTTGATGAAGGGGACTCAGTTATTGGTGCTGCAATAATTATACATATTGCAATGGTAATCCTCACCATCAATAACATCTTTGGAGGAAATAGCATAATAGTCGTCACTCAGGGGTGACAATAACAATATTAACGCAGTACTGACACCTGGCAAGTCACTATCTCCCAAGCTGGGCTCACTTGGCAATCAGGACAGCAAGGAACCTTAGCAAACACACATTTTTTGGCTGTCATTCAGTTACTGGAGTGTCAGAGAATATTTGGCATTTAATGCTATGCAAAGTGTTGTTTCCCTTTGATTGTTGTATACTATATAAGCCTTGGAGCATGACATGAAGTAATTTAACAACTGGAATAACAGGCATTTGGGACAAAACTAATTTCATAGGAAGGCTGATCACAGACACACAACTTGTTCATAAAAATGTTACGTTGTCCTGTAATACAAAGTTGAAGATCAAATTGGGAGGTAGGGGGTAAGGTGGGGGGGATGTCAGTTAAGGGAAAGGACCCTCGATTCTTTACAGCATAAAATCTCTTTGACACAATTATAGTCTTTGAATCTACCAATGAAGTTTCATCTTTGTCTTTCATGCTGTGTGTCTCTCCAACTTCCTAGAAACCAGCAATTGAATTATTAAGTTTGTTGCTCTTTTAATGAGATCAGTTCAGGGGGCCGGAGTGATAGTCCAGTGGGTAGGGTATTTGCCTTGCACGCAGCTGACCTGGGTTTGATCCCCGGCATCCCATATGATCCCCCAAGCACCGCCAGGAGTAATTCCTGAGTGCACAGCCAGGAGTAACCCCTGAGCATCGCCGGGTGTGACCCAAAAAAGCAAAAAAAAAAAAAAAAATTGAGATCAGTTCCATCCACATCTATCACTGGATAGCTTTTCATATTTATCTGGCCACCCAGCCAGTGTGCTGAAATATTCTCATCAGTGTATCAGACATGATATTACAATATATGAAAACACAGGTGAACGAACATCGTATGAATCACTTTGAGTAATCAGAGTCTCTCTTTTCCTCAATAGCTAATACACATGGATTCTTTGGGGTCAGTCCTCTGTCTCTAATTCCTGCGTTTCTAAAACTGCTCCTCTGAGTAGCTGCGGGGAATGTAGATTAGATTATGTCATGACCTTCCACATTCAGCCACTGGTAAGCTACTCTTAGGCACCCTGCCTTCACCGAAGAGTGATGCTTGTAAACATCAGTAACTATTCAGCATTCTGGAGCTGGGTCCTCAACAGAATCCTGCATCTCATCCCAGAGTAAAGGTGAGCAATGAGAGGAAGAAAGAGTCATCCTTCTCTTAAATAGTTTTATTATTTTTCTTCGAACTGCTTGGTGATTTAGAAGTCAGTAACGTCTTGGAATATAAGAGCTGCACGTTACAATTTCCAAAAAAATATTCTCAATATCTTCCCTTCTCATCCGTTCCCACTCCCAGGCATTTAGTCTATGCAAGCATCAGTTTTCTTCTGGGTTATTGTGATAGCTTTTTCCTTGGACGTTCTGCTCTTTGTTTTGTATCTTTACAATTCGGAAGACAGTGTGATCTGACAAAAAAAAAGTATGTTCAAAATATCAACCCACATAGACTAAATTAAGTACACATTTATAACAAACAAATCAATGACACATACCAGGTAGATAAATATAGACTGTGGCTCTCTTCCAGAATATATGAAGAAATAGAAAAGGTATTTATCTAATCTATCCATCTTTATAATTCTGAGTTTCCAAGCACATAGCAGAATTGAAATTGAATTCATGAATTTTGGGGTATTTAATCCATTTAGGTGTGTTCTCTGATTTTACAGAAAGTTCTAAATAGTATTCCCAGGACTTGTTCTCATTCCATGGCTTTCTACCTTGAAGTGTTTCTGACCAATAGGAGCTAAATTTAGCTCCCAAAACAAAATAAAATCAAACTGGTAAGGTAGGAGAGACTGCATTTTGCTGTAGGGGAATCTGTCAGAAAGATGCATCACAGAACAAAAACTTGAGAAAGATCAAAATGATTAAAATTTCCTTTGGGGGCCACACCCAGTACTCAAGGGTTATTCCTGGATTTGCTCACAAAGCCCAGCAGGTAGGGCATTTGCCTTGCGTGGCCGGCCCATGCTGGCCCGGTTCGATCCCCGGCATCCCATATGGTCCCCCGAGCACAGCCAGGAGTGATTCCTGAGTGCAGAGCCAGGAGAAACCCCTGAGCATCGCCGGGTGTGACCCAAAAAGCAAAAAAAAAAAAAAAAAAAAAAGAATAGGTGTCAAGTATTAAAGCCAGGTGGAGGCATGAAGGCAAGAGCCTTAACCCCTGTCCTATCTCTATGGCCTGAGAAAAAGCTAAGATTTGAACAGTAATCTAAACCAACCAAAAGCAAATGGGTAAAATCCCTCTTTTTGTTGTTCTGTCTTGCAAAGTTCACAAATCTACATCATTACCACTTACTTAGTCCTCATTGTACTTGGGTGTGCAGAGAATCAAAAACCACAAGCATCTACCATACACAGCCTTGTCCTTGCTTTTTCTTTAGATGTAAATAGCCCAGATAAGCTCTGAAACTATGACTTGTCAGAATCATCTTTTGTTTTTCACCAAGGGCTATCTTCCTTCTTCAGATCAGATCAAAAATGAGATTTTTCTTTAATGCCAACTAGAATTTCAATGTTCTACCGACAATCTTGTCATGTTTTAAAGGAAATACAGAGTCTAAATCATAGAAATAACTGATTCTTAGCAGTGGCAATGGGGGTGTGTTCATTGTTTTCTGACATTTTCACATCTTATGATGTTTTTACATCTTTTCTTGGGCCAAAGAGACCCAGACTAGCTCATCTCAGGGGGTTATGAAAAGCTCATCTGGTATATGTCTTTCATATTCAAGTTGTCAATCATGGCAGTTCCCATATTCTTCCCTAATTCAGAAATGCCAAGCCAACAAGCCTGCCTCATTGTCTGCAGAGTCAGATACCAATGAGTCATGATTCCTGAATGGTCTATCAGAGGTCTTGTCAATAGGTGGAATCAATTGAAAGTGTTTGGTAGTTAAAGGTTAGGTAAGACAGAAGGGAACAGTGTGCTAATAATTGCTGGAATGATAATACTAGCCTAGAACTGAGCATTGAAATGTCTAAGAGAGAGAGAGAAGAGAGAGAAGAGAGAAAAGAGATAAAGAGCCTGCCATAGAGGCAGACCAGGGAGAGGGAGGAAATTGGGGACATTTGTGTGGGAAATGGGCACTGGTGGAGGGATGAGTGCTGGAACACTGTATAACTGAAAACCAAACATGAACACCTTTGTAATTGTATATCTCACAGTGGTATAAAATTTTTTTTTTAAAAAAGGATGTTTCTACAACTTAAAAAAATATAAAGTTAATAATCCCAAAACAAACAAAAAAAAAACTAGTCCTACATTTTACTAGTTTGTCTTGCCTCTCCCAAAGAAACCCCAATATAGCCTAACCTCTGGTCCTAAATTTATCCCTAGGTTCTGATTCTACGTAATAGAGTTTCACTGAATGGTATTGACCTCTCAGTGTCAGAATTGAGTCACTTTCCTTAAAGTCAGCCCTGCAAGTATAATGCTAACACCAGGGTCTATCTGGATTGTATTATCTAGTCTGGATGGAGTACGTTTGAAAGGGTCTCTCAACAAATCAGAAGGCATGTGTGAAAGATGTCGTGAATGACATGACATTAAAATAGACCTGCTCTGTGGCAAAAAGTGAGATAAGTTCTCTATCTGCCATAACCATAGAGGAAAACTACTTTTCCAGAGCACAGCAAGACGCCTGATTTGCGTATGTAATTCACAGCATTGGTTTGCAGAAGTCTCTTTTTACCACATATAGTTCAGGTCATTTTTGTCAATATACCTCCACTGGGTGCATCCAGAGCAAATTCCTAGTCTCTGAATCATGAACTTCATTTCCTATATCTACTTTTTTTTCTTTAAAAGCACCTTTCTGTGCCCCATTAATTCCACTTTTGACACCTTAAAATAAGATAAAAAAAAATCAAGAACTTAGTTCTCCTGCCTAGTCATCGAGTCTTTCAGATGATTGATGGAAGGACAGAACTATTCATATGTGCCTGGCAGAAATCAGGTTTGTGCTCCAAGAATCAGAAGATTGAAAGTCAGGAAGGATCCTGTGATTCATGACAGAGGGTGGTAGGTGCTTGGATGAATGATAAAAACAGTGGGAAAACACGGAACAGGAACTGGTTAAAGTAGAGGGGGAGATTGTAAGAACTTTAAGGACTAACCACTTGCAGAAATATAAAACACATTTGTTTTACAGTCACTGTGAATAAAATTTACTGCTAATATTATAGGATGTCTGTCAGCTAAAGTATTATTCATTGTATATTCAATCAATGCTGTTTGCTGTAACTTCAGAAAAGAAATAGAATTTAATTTTACAAGAGGAGCCATGTCTGGATAGCACTAAGCATTTTGTTAGATTGCCAGAGCATCCTATTAGCTTTTTAAAAAATGCATGGCAGTCTAGCCTGACAGATGTGTTAACGGGAGATGGATGTGACCTTATAGTCTCGGTTTTATTGTACTTGCTGTTTGCAATGAATTCCAAGGCAATACTACATAACCAATAGTATACATTTTTAGTGTTCAGTGATTTTAGAGTAAGATAGACCCAATGTTATTTAAGATTTTTTGGGTGGCTGACTGAATTCTCTTCATTGTAACTACATGGTGTAGAGACGCTGCTTGAAACAATGTTCTTAACAATTCAGCACAGACAGAAATCAACCAAAGTGACCCAAGAAAAGGTGACTTCTATGAATCTGGGTCTGGACTCTCAAGCAATTTACAATGTATGCTTTGCTTTGGGAAAAGACTACGAATCATTCGAATGGTTTGATGGGAAATAGAAACACTGAGACAGTGAAAGAGGCAGAGGACAGCTAGAATCTGAAACTGCCTAAAAAGTTGTAGCAGCAGTCCCAGAGCATTTTACCTGGAGTTCTGAAGCTGAAATGACCCCTGGCGGGCCCTCGTCGGGATCAAGGTGTCAATACATTTTCACCTCCCAAAAGGTCATTTGAATGATCTATGACTAAATTAAGAACAGTGGGCAAGAAACCCAGCTGTCAACTGTTGGCCATCAGTTATACCAGACTATGGGAGTTGGGTCATTCAGCTCTGGACAAAATCTTAAAAGACTATGAGACTAAGCCTGGATCTAGAAAATTAGAGCCAACACAAAGAGAGAAATCAGAATACATGGAGAACGACTCATTTCCAATTGAAGATATAAACTTCTAAGGAGGTTAAATGTAGATTTGCTACACAGACATTATTTAATCCTTAAAAAGATAATTATTGAAATCTTATTATTTGCTGGAAACATTCAATTGTTTGAAGGGAAAAATATCTCAATTATATGTTCTTGATATTGCTGTACACAGGGATATGAGTGAGGATTAATGATGATATTAACCATAATGACTCATTGATCACTGTCAAGCATTATGTTCAATACTTGTGTATATTTTATTAATAATCACAGTGGTCTTTAAAGTAGGTATGTTCACTATTCATGCATTGAATATTAAGTTCTTTCAATTTTGAATTCAAAATTCAGTCTGCAACATTGTCCCCTGTATGCAAATGATTGGGACAAGAATTAGACTTTCCCCAATTCTAATGACAATGAGGTTGGGAATAATCATTTTTGACAGGGACTGAATATTTTCAGTTATCAGTATCTCTACTGCAAACCATAAGGCCCAAAAGGAGAGAGGGGAGAGAGAGAGAGAGAGAGAGAGAGAGAGAGAGAGAGAGAGAGAGAGAGGGAGAGAGAGAGAAGAAAAGTAGTTCCCAAAGAGGTGGGGGAGGGGGACTGGAGTGTGGCTGGTGTGTTGGGAAACGGGACATTGGTGGTGGGAAATGTACACCGGTGAAGTGATGAGTGATGAAACAGTCTATAACTGAAACCCAATCATGAATAACTTTATAACTGTGTATCTAACTGTGATTCAATAAATTAAATTAAATGCAAAAAAAATCAGACTTAAACTCTTAAAATTACGCTTTAATATTTGTTGTTTATTTTTTTTGGGGAGGTAGATGATAGGAAAAGTAGGGTCTTTGTTTTTATGTAACTGTCCTGATTTAATCCCCAACATCACACATAGTTCCCTGAGCACGAACAGGGTACATTCCTCAGCTCAGAGCTAGGAGCCCTTGAAATCAACCAGGTATAACCCCGCCCCTCAACAAAATTATTTTCCTGTTACACCCACCATATTTATTTGTTTGTTTATTAATTCATTTTTTTTTAGACACCTAGTGGTACCCAGCTGCCATTGTGGCCACACTCAGAGATGCACTGAGTGGGGACAGTCGCATGTCCTGCTTTGTAGAGATGAGGCGTATGCTTTGCCATTTGAGCCCCATCCCCAACCCAGAGGAAGCTGCTTTCAGTTGACACTCTGATCTCTAGCAAAAGGCATTGCTTCTGCAATTTTATTTCTTCATTAATTACAGTCTATTGATTTCTAATAAATAACTGTGATCATTGCTTTCACAAATATAGCAAGGTGAATTATGTACATAATAACCTTTCATAGATTTTCCAAAATAGCTTTAATTTTCACTATTTTGTATTATTCCCAGATAAGGTCTATTTATGACTCAAACAATAGAGGCACCTCAGAAGGCATTATTACCACTATTTGTTTGCTAATGAAGGTGATCTATAGAGATGACTTGCCAAAGACCTCAGAGCTTACAACTAGGAAACATCAAACTAAAATTAGGACATCTGACTCCAAAGTCTACTTTACCAAGTCTTCTGTTTCATGAGATCTAAGATGGAAGGTAAAAGCATAGTTGTTGCTTAGGGTCCCCTTTTGCATATATATTTTTCTTTGTGATTTTTTTTAAACAATGCCATTATCAATGAAAAACTTTGATGTGCATTAAAATCCGCCATTCTGTTCCTTATCACACAAGGAAAGATACATTCAAAGTATAAGAGGGAGAAGGTCTTTACTTTGCATAAGGGCTTCCTTGGTTCTTTTTTTGTCTTTCAATATTAGACGGAGAGGGAGAACAAGACAGTTTCATTTGTTTGAACACCTCTTGTCCTAAAGCTCACTAGTGTATATGGAATAAAATAAGTTCGTTCAGGGCCTTGAAGAAGAAGTCTGACCATCTTGTAGATGGGCAGCCACGTGATCTTTTGACATCCCATGGGATCCAGTCGGTAATGGCTCTAGTCCAGTGGTTGTCTCCAAATCGCATTACATGTCCAGCCCATCTGATTTTCGATGCCTTGGCAAAAGAGACAGCGTCCCTGACACTGGAACAGTGACAGAGATCAGAGCTTCTTTCACTTGAGTGAGGTGTGATATTCCAAGCATAGCTCTTTCGATTCCTCTTTGGGAGACACACGAATAGTGTTCTCATCCTGCTTTCATAGGGCCCGGGTGTCTGATGCGTGTGTTAATGCAGGGAGAATGGGGGAGTTGAAGAGATGTGCCCAGAGCCAGAGGTTCTTCGTCATTTTAGCTATTTCTTCTATGCTTTTGAAGGCATTCCATGCCGCTCTCTTCCTCACTGCACAGCTCAGGTTTTAGGTCGTTCATCATGTTGACCTCTCGACCTAGGTACCCATAATTTTGCATTCATAGATGTTTATTCTATTGAGAATGAATGGGGCCTCTGGAACTAGTTCATTTTTCATGAACATAGTTTTACTGAGATTCAGCTGTAGACCTATCATTCCACATTCTCGGTCAAAGTCAGCCAGCATTTGTGCTGCTTGTCTAATGTTTGGTGTTATTAGAACAATGTCATCAGTGAAGCGGAGGTGGTTTAGTTGCCGACCGTCTATCTTCACTCCCATTCCTTCCCTTTCTATTTGTCGCATGATGTCCTCGAGGGGTGGCGCTGAAGAGTTTTGGTGAAATGGTATCACCCTACAGGGTGATACCATTTCACCTAGAAGAGATACTTATTTAAAAAATAACACTATTGTTTATAAAAAGAACCATGAGGGCACACATTTGTATTAGTCTCTGTATTCTTAAATCCGGCAAAGTGATTACTAATAATGAATGTTCAGCAAATCCATTGAATTGAAATGGATCCCATATACTGCAAGAAAATCAACTAAACCATATATAGTTTTAATGAGTAATTATCTTTAATTCAAACTAGATATAATTAGATATTTATTATAGCATGTATCATTTAAACCATATACTTAGAGATAATCTATATGAACTATTAAGTTTTTTTCAGTTCAATGAGACATGGATGGATAGAGGTTGGAAGTGTATATGCACAATGGAATACTATGCAATTCTAAACAAAGATTAAATCATGTGATTCATTGCAATCTGATGGAACTGGAGGACTTCACATTAAATGAGTAACTCATAGGGAGAAGAACTGAGACCAGCTGCTCTCACTCATCTGTGAACAGAGAGATAGAATAAGAGATTAGAAAGTATCACTCAGTGACAAATCCTTGGCTCTAGATTGTAAAAGCTTGTTAATAGAGGAGGGAATGATGGAAGGATGAAGATGGATCATAGGTTACATTATAGTAGAAAATCTTGGGCACTGTGGTGATGCCAAAGGTTCAGCCCAAAGTTTGATAACTTTTTTTTAACATCAAAACAATGAAAGTCAACAGTCTTATAACTATGTTACCTAAGCTATAAAAAATATTTAATTTTTTCTTGATCTAGATTTATTTATACATAGTTTAACTGTTATTAATTTAACTATAAGTAATCTAACTATATAGCTGTATATAACTATGTAGTATATATAGTTTTAAGCTTTAAAGAATGGTTTAATCTGCTAGCTAGAAATACATAACATACAATATTATAGCCCAGATGCTGATCAGATGAATTTTGTGTCTTCATGGGAAGATTTCTGCCTTCAGTGAGTGGCACTGATGTGTAACAGACAAGACAGAGACTTAAATTTCGTTCCAAGGTCTGACATTTACTAGTTACATGAAGACAGTAAGCCTTTTGGCCATCTGCACGCCAGGTGCCATGCTTGTCAAATTTACCAGCAGAATTTTTCTTTCCAAATCTAAAATCCTAGTATTATCTGGTCACACTCTAATCCACACTCATTTCATCTTATGATGAGAAACCAGTTGGAAATTTTCTGACTTCAGAGTTTTCAAGAAAGAACTAAGTTCTTGCTTTGAGCATATAGTAGATGCAAAAAAAAATGCCATCACCTTCACTTTTCCCAAAATTCTCAGCACTATTCTGCAGATGGCAATCGTATGTTCTGTTTTATAAACTTCATTTTACTTAGTTAAGGTTTTGTTTTCAAACGTAAGGTCACAATTGCTATTTGAGATCTTTATTTTTATTAATATTTTATTATACCACCATGAGATATACAATTACAATGTTGTTACTGTTTGGAGGTTTCGGTAACATAGTGATCCAGCACCCCGCCTCCACCAGTGCCCATTTCCCACCACCAATGTCCCCAATTCCCGCCTCCCATAGCTTGCCTCCATGGCAAGTTCTCTTTTCTCTCTCCCTCTTGATATTTGAGATATTAAAACATTAAAGTTAAACAAGATTTAAACGTTTTTAATTATTTATTTGTTAGTTTTTGGGCCACAGCATTGGTGTTTAGGGCACACTCCTGACTTGTACTTAGGGCTCACTTCCAGAGGTGTTCAGAGAACCATTTGGAGTACAAAAGATCAAACCTCAGGGCATGTACCTTACCTGCTTTACTATCTCTCTAGTTCGAGATGTTGTTTTCTAAAAAAAAAAAAAATAGAACATCTCGTCTAAAAACTAAACTCAAAACTATTTAAAAAATTTCAGACCAGAGCAATAGTACAGAGGGTAAGGTGTGTGCTTTGCTTGTGGCGACCGGGATTCTATTCCAGGCATCACATTTGGTGCTCCTGAGCCTGTCAGAAGTGATCCCTAAGAACAAAGCAGGAGTAAGTCCTAAGCCCCTCTGGGAGTGGCCTCAAAACTAACACTAACAACAATAATGATAATAATAATATTTATAATATTTAAACATTTGAACATCCATATCTAAAAATATAGAAAGAAGAAAAATGCCGGGAAAAACACAATTCTTCATTATAGCTCCCACTGATGCTTTTCCTTTTCTTAAGACTTCCAGGTTCTCTGTCAACCTCTCTGGAAGTGGCTGTCCTGTCAACTGTCTGTCACTGCTTAATGTCATTCTTAAGAAGACTAGCAAACTTTCTGAGTGACATTGTAGCTTCAATCAATTTGCATTTCTGCCACAGTGGGAATGAGTTTTGAAAACTTATGCATCCTTCTTAGGCTCTTTGAGGCTTAATTGCCTAGAATGTCACTTGATCTCTAAACTTTCTGCCAGTGGTTGCTTCTGAAATGAAGTCTGTATGAGCACAAGGGAGCATCTTTTCTCATAAGGCATTATAGAACAAGTTCAGAAACATGTCTGGTCCATGTTCTTAGAAGTTCCAGAGAAGACCTATTGCTAGTGTCTGTGAATTGCTTTTGGTTCTTCAGACCTGAAGCATAGCACAGAACCTTACAGTACCTCTGCACAAAACAGAAAGTCAGGTTGATTCATAAATGGGGACTTTCATGGTTCCAAGAACTTCTCAACAAATCTGTAAGCTGTGGGGTCCACTTTTGGAGATGGAAAGTATCGAAATCAGAGATTGTTGTGTTGACTGGGGACAGTTGAGCTTCACCACTGAAATATTGTGTGCACTTATCAGTTACCACTTTCATTTCTTTGAAACCTTTGTCAGGGAAAGTATGTAAGAACATATCATAGAGAGACCAAAACATGAAATCCTAAGTACAAGTCAGGGTACAGTAATAAAGAATCCTATTGCTCCATTCACTGTCAATGGAACAAACATACCTGAATGCAGTAGTTATGTGTACCTAAGTTGAGAACTCAACATGATGAACGACTTAGCACCTGAGCTGTACAGGAGGAAGAGAGCGGCATGGAATGCCTTCAAGAGCATCAAACAAATACCTAAAAGAACAAAGAACCTCTGGCTCCGGCACATCTCTTTGACTCCACCATTCTCTTTGTATTAACATACACCTCAGATTTCTGGGCCCTATGAAAGCAGGATGAGAACACTATTCAGATCTTCCAAAGAGGAATTGAAAGAGCTTTACTTGGAATATCACGCCTCACTCAACTGAGATAAGGAATCCGGAGTTTTGACCTCCATCGATGATCAAGAGTCAGAGACGCTGTTCCGCTTTGCCAAGGCATCAAAAAATCAGATGGGGGCCGGAGTGATAGCCCAGTGGGTAGGGCGTTTGCCTTGCATGCGGTCAGCCTGGGTTCAATCCCGGCATCCCATATGGTCCCCCGAGCACTGCCAGGAGTAATTCCTTTGTGCAGAGCCAGGAGTAACCCCTGAGCATCGCTGGGTGTGACCAAAAAAGAAAAAAATCAGTTGGGCTGGACTTGTAATGCGACTTGGAGATGACTGCTGGACTAGAGCCATTACCGACTGGATATCACAGGATGTCAAAAGATCACGTGGCCGCCCACCTACAAGAGTGTCAGATTTCTTCTTCAAGACCCTGAATGAGCAGTTTGAGGCTCTTCATATTCCTGAAGCAAGCAGATGCCAGTGAGCTACACTGGCACGTGACAGGGACAAATGGAAACATTACTGGTGCCCACTCAAGCAAATCAACGAATAACAGATGTCAAGTGATCACATCAAGCTGATCACTAGGGAGATGTCCAGCTCCCTAGTGATGATTTAAAATACTCTGCTATCTCTACATAATATGTATTACTTATCAAACCATGTATGCCCTAGCTCCCTCTCTCTCTCTCCTCACCCCCTACTCCCTTTCTGCCCTTCCTTTTTTCTTCCATGTGTGTGCCTCAGAAAGTAGATGCAGGAATTAATATGAAACAATATATGAATTATTATTTACACTCTATGGAGTAAGAAACTTAGTAAGGGCCAGAAACTTAGCCAAGTTCATTCTGCTGGAAAACACCAGCTCTGGGCATGCCAGTTCAATCTGGCCCTTCTCCTGCACTGAACAGCTCTGTAGCAGCATTCCATGACAATCCTATTAGTTTCTCTAATGGAATGACACTGAACCTGCATTTTTCTGTTTCTCTCTTAGGGAAGGGCTGATTCCAGTCCTAATAGCAGCTATTAACATTCTCATACAAGGTCCCTTTAAAATGTGGGAAGAGGTTTGAGATTAATTTCTTTTAAAGAAAACTTGAACTAGCTTTTCTATTGATGCTATGAAGGGGAAAATAGTCTTGCCCAAGGTCGATAAAGAATTGAAAAGTAAGATTAATAATCAAAAAAGAATTAGAATCAGTTTTGGTGGTTATGTGCCATGCACAAGACCATAAAATAAATAGCAATTATCACATTAGAAAAATGAGTCTTTTAGGTTTGGAGAGTTTCTGACAATTCTGTCTACCTACCACTCTCCTCTGGTTTGCTCACTTTATATCTCTTCTTGACTAAATCAATTTGTGACACTTCCCACCTCCATGCTTAAGATGAAAGCTATTTTGTTTCCAAAGCTCAATAACTAGGGACAAAACCATCCCATCTGTGAAACACCGCCTTACATATTGACTTGACATATAAGCAAATACAGTTTTATAGTTTACCTGCATATGAGACATGATATGTGTTTAGGTACATTGGAACATAATACTTTCTTATTGATGGCATCATGTATTTTGTGTATTTCTTTCATGTCAGTTGTCTGAGTCCTTAAAATAAACCAAAGATTATTTATCATTGCACTTTACAGACTACATAAAAAGGAGTTGAGAAAAGTACATTGATTTGCTCAGGTTTAGGGTAAAGCAGAGTTGCAGAGACTGAATTTAAGGCTTGCTTTACAGGAATGTGTGCACTTAATCCTAACTGATTATGACCTCCCTTAATTCGTTAGGTAGCATATCTGTTCACAAATGACAGGCTGGTCACTAGGAAGGCTAGAAAACTCACTGCTTATTTTCTGATGCTTGGAGGCGTTATCTCTGAATTTTCAGATGAGTATCAATGATCTTAGTATCAATGATCTTAGATCAATGATCTCCATTTCTAAGTCATCTTCATTAAGCACAAAAATACTACCTCTGGATCTCCCCCCCAAGGAGCTTGTTTCTTAGCTCTAGGGGAACCCCAACCCCTGCAGTGATGACCTCACAACCATAGCAGGAGTTTCATGCTCCCTGGAGGACAGGCACAGTGAGGGTGGGGGTAGTAGGGACACTCTCTCACACTCTTCTCCCCTTGGAGCTTTTGTATTACATTGGACACCACTAAACACACTCCTGAGAGCATTATGCATGGTACAATGCCTAGCAATGGTGCGAGTAATGTCGCTCCAGCAATGAATGTCTCAGAGATAGAGAAAAGCTGCTTCAAGCACCCAGATGAAACGGGCAATCAGCATTCCAAGAGAAGCTGGCCCTGAGTGTCGGAAGCAAATTCCCTTTACAGAACAACTGCTTTGGCGGCAGGATAGGTGAGAAACAGCAAAAAAGAAACTTTGGCTACTTGACAATACTGTGGAGGCAGCAAGCTCAACTTCAGTTGAAAGTATAATAGTCTATATGTCTGCTGAGGATTTGGGGGCCATAAGATTATGCACCCCAGAGACTAAATTATAGCACAGTCCAAGAAGTACTTCTGAGGTCCTGAGAGCTGGTTCTCCAAGCATGGTTCCCAGAGCAGCAGCACCATGGACATCAACTCTGGAGTTGTTCAGACACTTTCTCAGACTGTGCCCAGACTCACTTCATCAGAAACTCTACGATAGCTCCAGAACTCTGTGTGGTAACCAGTCCTGCCGGTAATTCTGATGAACACTAAAATTTAAGAGCTAAGATTAGTACAATACCTTTCAAATGCGGCTTCAATTTTAGATAATTGGTGGTTTTGGAAGACAGCAATTCAGCAAAAATATCCAGAGATTCCAAGCACTTCGCCATTCATTGGGGTTTTTGTTTACTTTTCTGGAATCATCTCAACTTCTCTCAATCACTTTCTCTCTTTTAAAAGACTACTTTTTTAGTGCAGTATGTGTTAGACATAGAATAAAAATGTTATCTGTTTTGGGGGTTATTCCTGCTGTGCTGGGGTGTATTCCTGCCAGAGCCAGGGATCAAACCCAAGGCTCCCACATGCTAAGAATGTGCTCTGCCCTCTGAGCCATCTCCTGAATCATTATTTTTGCTTAGACATGACACTTTTATGATTTTAAGTATTAAGACTATTTTGGAGAGGAAACTGAGGCATTGAGAAATTTATTTTTTAAAATCTGGGTTACAGAACCAAGATTGGAAGACAGGCTTCTTACCTTATGATTTGACATCAGTCAAGATACACAGCAGGTGTCCAACACAAATGGATCCTTTTCTTCTCTCCCACCCTATGAGAGTACATTTCTACATTTCTATTTTTTGCTTTCTTGTATGATCCTTAGTGGGAAAACAGGGAGCTCATGGATTTTTTTTAACTCGCTTTTTTAGGAGCTAATCACATGTCTTGGAGAGTAAGAGTGAAAGGGAGCAAGAGAGAGACAGAGACAGAGAGAGTTTTTTAAAGGAAAGAGATGGAAATCATAGAAATATTATTTTTCAAAGAAGTCAGTGTTTCTGAATTTCAAATATAAATGAAAAAAATCTGATAGTATCTGTTCATTATACACTGCCCTGGAACCTTTTTCTGGGCTTTCTTCCTTTCCCATTTTTTTCATTCTTATGAGGTATAACCACTAAAGTCTGCAGCTGAGAAATAGGTTTAATGTAAGCAGAAAAATATTACTCTATTTGAAAATGACATCCCTATTCAGTAGCGTAGTTAAGCAATTGGCAGCATTGATAGCAGCTCTGGGAGTGGAGTGGTATTTCAATCCGTGTCCTGCTGCAAGCATATATTACCAGTAGCCTACAGATGGCTATTGGTACTCTGTCACTGAAAGGTTGGTATGGGTTTGATAGAATGAGTCTGATTTGAAAGCTGTATAAGAGACAGAAAAACTGTTTTCTTCTAGAAAAAAGGATAAAAAATTATTGAGTGTTTGCAATGTGTCATATCCTCTTCTATATACCTGCCACAATATATCTTGCTTGATCCCCCTTCAAACATGGTAAGAAATAACAATTATAATTCCATCCTAAAGAAAGCTAAGGCATTTCTCCAAGGTCATTCAGTCAGTGACAGACGGGAAGCTTAAACCCAGGCAGTTAGCCTTCAAGAAGTGAGTTCCTGACACTTCATTCTTGACACTGGATGGACCTGTTGAATATGGTTTTCTGGAAGACTCCATTTGGCTCCTAATCTTTCCCTTAACTGAACTAAATGAGTTTTAAAATGTGTGTCCTGTAAAAAATGCAAATGGAATTAAGCTCTTCATATCATTTACACTATTTTTTGACCTAGACTTGGCAGTATTGGCAGTGGTCAGAGGTCACTTCTGATGCAATATTTAGGTGACCGAGGATGAAGTCCTGGTGCATGTAAATGTATATAATATATGTTCTTCTGGTCTTATTGGTTGATTGATTGTTTTTGATTTTGGGGGATCACATCCAGCAATGCTCAATGGTTACTCCTGGCTCTGCACTCAGGAATTACTACTGTTGGTGATCAGGGGACCATATGGGATGCTGGGGTTGAAACAGAGTTGGCCGCATGAAAGGCAAACACCCTCCCTGTTGGACTATTGCTTCAATTCTTAGAACCTTCTCCTTGGCAGCTTTCTAAATCTTATAAACAGTCATTACATTTTACTTAGTATGCTAATTTTTCCTATACTACCCTGACTAAACTGTACAACAAAGTTGATATTGAATATATATTTTCAATGAGAAATTATGCAAATGATAACATAATAATATTATTAAAGAAGTGAACTTGGGACACTGTATACTGTTAATACACATAGCAAACTTTTTAAGTGCAAATGAGCATTTACTGCACCAAATCTCTTCCGCCCTTCTTCCTTACTAAAATAATGCTGGTGTTTACTAAGGTTAGGAATTCAATTACATTTTCTGCTCCTCTGTGTAATAAGGTATGATCATGAAACTATTTGCAGTTGAATTAATAATAAATGCATTTTTAGTGTGCAAGTTTTACAAACTGTCCTTGTAGAAAAGTAGTTCTATTTGTTATTATCTACACCTGATACCTGATTCTGGAAAGCAGGAACTGAAGGGGCCACCTTGAACTAGAAGACTTCACAAAAAGAATTGCAAGATAACAATCTATCAGAATGTAGTCCCTGATGTTCATGAAGCTCTCAAATCTTCTTTGATGTTGCATGGTATGAAAGAAAGAAGGTATAGAGACTGGAGAGATGTTATAACAGATAAGAAACTTGCCTTGTATATGGCTGACCTGGTTTCAATTCATAGCACCATCGTAAGAGACCCAGACCCATCGACTCCAGACCCACAGTTGTGCCGCTTGGCCCTATGTGGAAGCAACCCATGGAGTTGACCTCCTGGTTAGGGGCTCAGCCAGCCCCCGCGGTCAACTGCAAGGGTTTGCTCACACGTGTGGGAGGGGCCACACTGGCAGGACTTGGAGCGGAGATTTGGGCTTTTCTGTCCTTTTCTACACATCCATGCCAACTACCCCTGAAGAGAGACCCACGACAGACCCACAGCTCGGTCAGTGTGAGGCCGCTTCATGGCCATGCGATATTCTTATATAGTACTGATTTTAGGATCAGGTCCTTCCCAGGATCTTTCACATTTACACACTGCATCCAGTTCTAGGCAGGTTCTAACTGATACCCATCATCCCAGTAAGCCTAGCAAGAAGCTGGAGCAACCCCACACATCATGAGGTCAGTCATTCTCAACATTCAGACTCCATAGTTCCTCAGAGCTCCACCCAATAGAAAATATGATTTTTCCCTTTTTTAAGTTTCATCAGTAAATGCTCGAGATGAGCCTTCTACTGAGAGTATACCACCTACACGGTAGAGCCTGGAAAGGTACCCGTGTTTTATTTGATATGCCAAAAACTAGTAACAATTATGGGCCTCAATTCCATGACCTAAAGTATGGTTTGAGGCTCTTCCCTGGAGTAAGCAGATGCCCTTGGGCTACATTTACTTGTGACAGGACGTATGGATATGTTACTGGTGCCCGCTGGAACAAATCGATGAACAATGGGAAGACAGTGATACATGAGGAATTGCAGGAATACAAAACTTAAACATGTAACTTAAAAGATGACTATGTATTAAAAATAGTCCCAAAAAGGCAAGAGCATAAACTTGAGGAATTAATAGAGTTTTGCTAGTGTCCAAGGTAAGAAAAAATCAGGAGCAAAGATTTCATTGGTGATATATCTCTCTACAGAACTTTCTCCACTTATTTTGGATATGAAATGCTCATTAAATATTCATTCACTAAATATTTGCTGCATATTAAGCACAGATTT